>BMAO01022961.1:0-146167 GCA_019973975.1 Trichonephila clavata | reverse complement strand
GGCGGCTGCATTGTCTTGTTTTGCATTTCATCTAGATACAGTTATTGAAAGATTATTCTAACAGTTGATATTTCTGCTCATATAGCCAGTATGCACGTCGAGTGTCTTTCAGTGATCAGGTTAATCCAAATTCAGTACTCAGCTTTTAAAGACGAAACACACGTAATTAAGTTGGCATTCCAAACATTGTAATAAAAATTTAATGACTGACATGCATTATATATTTCATGCACTACACACAAACATGATAGCATATCAAATTGAAATATTACTTTGTAATGAAAGTAAATATATACACTGTTATTAGTGAAATAATATTCATTCTAAAGGTTGATGAAGATAGCATCATGTATACAAAACGCGGATGGTATCGAGTTAATGTTTAAATATTGACTGTCCATTCATATATCATGTGACATAATGCACTAACAACTCATTATATCCGAAGAAAGGGAAATATTATTTTGGCTTGAGATACTTATATCAGAACTATCATTAGATGGGCTGTTGGCATCTAGCCTGAATAGTTATCGGGAAGGAGGATAAACAATTGCTGACCATTGACTCAGAAACAGAATACATACAACACTAAAACATACAAATTGTATAGGTATATTAATAGTATAAGACACTTAAATTTAATTTTGATCATATACATATATGTGAGTGAAAGAACTTTTTATTAAATGTTCACTGAAGTGAAAATATGTAATTCTGTATTAAATTTCTATTTAAATTACTTCTAATGTATTTTGTTCAGGTCTGAAGTTTTTAATGATATTTTCACGTTTGAATTTCATTACTAGATATTTCATCTTTCCAACTGCAATTACACAGATTGAAAATAAAATAACTTCATAAATCATTTTACCAAGACAGTAAACGATAGTGTTTTTATGTTCTTCCCAGAAACAATATCTTAAAAGGCAATATAATATATCACTTTGCGTTTAATGGTTAGTTTCAAATTGAATTTGATTTGCTACTGATACAAAATACCACTCCCAAAGGCAGCTAATGCTATGAATAATTAACAACCAAACCCGATATGTTATGGAAAGTATCATAATAGTGAGGTATTTAATTTTATTATTTTACAAGTACATCTGATACACTTGCCGAAAAGCAAAGAAAGAAGTTTACACGCGTAGTGAGAAATGAAAAAGAACTAAGGCAATCGGCTTTTTAAATGAGTAAATTAGATTCTAAATGCCATCTTCTTGTAACGCTCTTAACAACGGAAAAGGACGTTTGAAGAAAATTTCTGACTGCAAAAGGATAGCCATTTAATATAGCACTCTCAGATAATGGTGCCAGGAATAGCGTTAGCGGGTAACGTGTTGATATGTTCTTTTTCCCAGAAAAGGGAAACAGTAAACAGATACCAACTGTACTGAGAAAGAATTAATTAAACTGGTAATGCCTTCAGTATAAATCATTGCTTTGCAACACTTATTTTTATTCGTCCTGAACTCCGTGGCAAAATAACCTTTTGTATTTCTGCTTTTCTTTAAATTTAATTTATGCTTAGTGTTTTAGAATTATATTATAACAATACTGATAAGATATTTCATGACTTAAAAAATAAATTAAAATTAATTTAAAATACAAATGTTTTACTGTTTTTCGCCTTCAATTTTTGTAATGTAGATATTAAAAATATGAGTTATAAGAGGAGTTACTTAAAATAAAAGTTACACATTCTGTTGAGTATTATGTATATATGTGTGTGTGTGAAAATAATTATATACACACTTATAATTTATGTATACTTAAATAAGTCATAACTTTTAAGCAATCTTCATCACCCGTCGCTAATCATTTTATACTAGGTATCGCGATTTGTGCAATCGAATGTGGTATCGCCTGTCAGCCTGTTCATTTAGGCAGTTATACACTTTTGAACCAAACAAACATCTTATAAATATAAAGACATAATATATTAATATTGTTAGTTAATATTAGCATATGTATATGTTTCAACCGTCTTTACATAAAATATATATAGATATGGAAAATGACCATTGTCGCATTGCTTATGAAGTAAACTTTGGTGTGGAGAAAGATATATATTAAGTAATATTTTAGGTGTCAGATTTTTCACAATTTAGATTGTAGATGTTTACTATAACATTTTACTGATACGTACATAAAATTATTATGGATCAACAAACAAAGCTTTCCAAATAGGACTTAAAATTAATTTGATTTTTTTTTCTATAACTCTTTTCTACTAATGTAAGTTTTAAGCGCTTGGATTTTGTTCGAAATTTTTTTCTTAAAATTATGATAATACTTAGTTTATAAACCGCATTATAAATAAAAATTTAAAGACAAATTAAAAAAATAAGAAACAATATGGTGCTTATTAAATTTATTCTTATTTTATCAATGCAAATTTCTTTTTTTTATTTTGGAAAATGTTTAGTTAAAATATTTGTTTTTCGTTAAAAGAAGACCTGGACTAACAATTGAATCGATTAATATTTTTTATGGCAAGGGGAAATTGCAAAATTAATATTTTCTGAACGCTAAATACCATATAAACATATTTATTTTAGTTTCTGGATATATCAATGAAAATTATTTTTCTAAACTGTATACATTAAAATATTACCAAATCTTCAAAATATTTCGCAAAAAAAGCTACATTGATATATTTTTTTAATTTCATTTTCTCTCTTTCCATTTTCTCCATTTTCTTATTTCCTTGTCAAGCAAATATTGCTCATGATATAAAAATTCAGTTATCTTAAAGTATTCTTTACTTGAGAAATAAGTAATGCGTTAAATTTCTTTTAATACATCCAAACATAAAAAATAGATATTTTAACACATAATTCACATATTTCACAACAGTTACATACCGCTTCGTTTAAGAATACGTAAAGATAAACATTTCTCCGAAATTCAGCAAAAATATTTTATTTTATTCCACTCTAGTCATTTAGAACGTATTCTTTTTTCGATAATTTGCTTAATCATAAAAATGTTAAATACTTCAAAAATATTATTTTTACCCAACCAAAATAGAGACAACAAAAAGACCTTTAGGCTGTCTTTGGTTAATATATATTAAAGAATAGGCCCCGGATTCGGAATATTTTTTCAGATATAAAATAACTCCAACATTAATATTATTTTCTGGTTTCACTATCCTGTAAAAAATCACTTATTTATCAAATTACTCATTTTTATCCTAGTTGACACATTTTTTTTTCTCTTACAAAATGTGTTTCGCATTTTTTCGTCGTATACCGTAATGCTAAATTAGCTATCCCATTACATGTTAAAAGAAAAATTAATTATTTAGAGAATATTTTGAAATTTTAAAAACACTTTCATATAAACCAATGTATGAGTTACTATGTTAAAAAATTTCATGAAAATAGAGTAATTTCTCTGTCCGAAAATGTGTTCCGCGTTTAGTTTCAGCCCTCGTACATTTGGCGAAAACAGCCTTAAAGAACACGACAAAAACAATGTACCAAAAAAAATATTCAGAAACGATAGCTAATATCAACAAACAAATCCATTAACTTATTTTATCCTCCTGGCCATTAATTCTCCTTTCAGAAAAGACCGCGACGAATATGACCTTGACATAAAACTCTTCTCAAACAGAACCTCAAAAGAATTCCACGGAGAAATGGATTCATTTTATTGAGTGGCAAATTATGCATCTTGGAATGGAATTGCAAAGTGTTTTAATGCCGATGCATTAACTCCGACCTTCCATTTGAATGCATAAAACCACAAAAGCTTCCTACTTGTGGCTTGATAAAGGTCGTTAGGATATCCCACTTCCAATCTAAAACAAATATCGATTTTCAATTGCTTTAGTAGGAGCTATTAACACGACTACCCAGTCTCTATTCCTTTTGCCTGTTGATCGAGACATTAAATTCTGAATCCTGCTCACTGTGTGGGCGATAAGATCTTTATTGCGATCATAAGAGACCCGGTGATCAATCATTAGGACCATTAAGATATCTTGGGCATTGTTATCAATTTGTGGAATTGCTCTCTCTCTTCGAGTATGCTAATTATTACATCCATGAGGATCATATGCTTTGTTCTTCTCTTCATTGGAAGGGTTTGGAATAATTCACCTGTAAAGGGTATTTTGAAGAGTTTGGCTTTAGAACAGGATTACAGATTGGGTGATCTGTGTAATGTATAAATGGAGTAGTCGGTGCAACTTATTATACATTTAAAATAGAGAACTACCCTAGACTAATTGTACAATAACAAGTGATAAAGAATGCATGAAATTTGAATTCAGGTTAGACAGAGTTTTAATGTTATACAAATTTATGAAAATATCTGTGAGTGTGTGTATTAAGAGAGAATTAAGCTTATTTATAATCTTGAAATAATTTTTAGAGAAAGAAAGGTTTCTTTCACTTTTATTTAAATGACTTACGTATCAAATAAATTGAAATTTTACTGTCATTTCGCTAGTAAGAGATTTGATTAAAAGGCAGTTTTAATGAAAAGATTAAACCTCCAAAATCAATTCAATAAATACAGAAAATGCGTAATTTGTCAAAACTCGAATGTGCGAAAAGTTTTAAATAGAAATTGGGAAATGCATGTTCCTCAAATAAATAATGAATGGCTTTGGCGGCCTGCGGATGAAGTAAAAATTATCTGGGTAAGAGTTAAATTATGTTATCTCCATCATTGAAAAAACACAGTTGATACCTCTTTCTCTCTCTATATATATAGGAGAAAAGAGGCTCATTCACTCATCATGACTAGAAATTTGACAGACATGATTCATCTGTTGAGTGAAGATCCGCTAATAAAGGTTTTGCAAAAATTAACTCTTTAGAGTTACGGAGGCGTTATAGATGAATATTTATTTGAAACAACTATTAGTAATACAAGTTTAAAATTTGGTAGACGTATTTCTTTTGTCGAACAGGAACCACTAAGAATGAACTTTACTGAAATAAACACCCAATGACGTATTATGGTGTTATGGAGTGCATTAAATAAATGTACTGTTTTAGAAATAAGTCCTGTTCTTTTTGCGTCGGAAGGACAATATGCAGTCCATACAACATCATGGAAGCCCAGTGAAGCTAGTAGATGCTAGCTAGTGTCCTATGTTTGTATAACTGCAACTTAAAATGAGTTATTGCATAAATTTTTCCTTTCATTATTGTTAGTCTACGAACTTTGTGTATACTGTATCATTTTAAACAAGACGTTTCCGACTGTTTTATACAGTCAAGTACTGTCTACAGATAACAAAGGTCCCGATGTTTCCATACTGATTACGATCTATGTAATAATTGTTTTAATATAGTATTATATAAGCATTATGTGTAAGCGAATTTCCCACGTTTAAGGATACAAAATATATAATAATTTACTACTAAAGCACTGCGTAATATACCACAAAAAGATTGCATGTTTTAACATTGGGAGTCCTTTTTTTTGCATATTAAATATAGCTATAGAGATAAAACGATTCTTAGATGCTACGTTGCTAAAGATTTTTACTGCAGTCCGTTAGGCCAGTACTTCCCAACCTTTTCATAGCAGGGGGCCGGTCAACGTTTGATAATTTTACAGCGGCCCGCTGATGGGGAACGTTAATTGTTTATATTTTAGATTGATTTGATTTAACACTTTTAATTCAATTGCATTTAAATATGCCTTCAGAATAAAATACAGTTATACCAAAAATGAATAAAAATTGATTTAACGTGGAATATAAACTGATTTCTGGGGAAAGTCACACAAACCTGAGAGGGAATAAGATGTACCCACAGTAAATAAGATGGAAATCCTTCAATGTTCCTTGACCGACCCGGTACTGTTTGATCCACGGACCAATACCGGTCCACGGCCTGGTGGTGAGGACCACAACATTAAACTTTATTGAACGATTTATGGCCTTTTAGCAAAATATGATATTGCTTAGGTACTATTTACATAAACTACCTATAGTTACACCTATTTAACCCTATACGATATGTTTAATATATTTGCAAAAACGTTTGATCACCCTCTAATGGCTTTTACAGAAATAAGAAAATGTATGACTAGGGACATCTTAAGGCCTGAGCCAAATGGGCTCTGGCCCAGAACCTTGCCGTTGATGAGGCCTCATTTCATTCTCGGCCCATCTTAATAAGATCATAACGTGGATAATTCTAATGGTCAAATATAATTCCTGTACATATTCTCCGAAAAATAGGATATTTCAAACTGCATGTCAACTGAAAAAAGTCGTAAGACTAAGTATTACTATGTGATGACCGTTGCCCATATATAGGCCTAAACCTATTAACATAAACAACCATTCAACTCATTTAGTACGGTCATCGGCCTCAATACGGCCATCGTATGAGCAGATTTGTGACTAGGTTTTTGAGATTGTGAGTCTTGCACATTTATTTGTTTCAAGTTACCTCAGGTTGGGCCTATTTTGCATAAGGACCCAGGACTTCAAATAGTCTTAAGATTTCTCAAAACCCACAGTTTCAAAGAATCTTAAGATGTCCCTGTGTATGACAAGTATATTCTGAACGTGTAGGATCAGATTAAAAAAGAAAAAAAAATCTACATCACTCGATAACATTACGAGTAAAATATCATATATCTCAAGTAATTGATGCATTTTATTCAATATAAATTTTATTTGACGTTTATATTAAACTATAATGGTAGTGTAACCTTAAGATAAGAAATGAGACCTCATTCACGACATTTCGCCAATAAAGAGGTTAAATGGCAAAACATGGAAACCCTTCTAATAGGCTCATAAATGTTCTCCAGTGCGGGGAACTTGTTACAACTTTCTTCCTGTCTCTCCGGAAACACTCAGATCTTTTCATCTCCTTACGTTAAATCAGCCACCTCTCTTTCGCTATCTATTTCATACGGTGGCAGGGGACCATCGCCCCCTTTAGGGTAACACTATTTCAAGTGGAGGACCGTTCTTGAACAAATGCCCAATTGCCAGCAATAAAATGATTCTTGGATGCTACGGTGCTAAGGGATGATGTGGATCTTACTGCTAAATTTATACTAAAAATCTCATTTTAGTTTTTATTTACACTACTACTATAAAACTTTTGGTTTAAAAAATTTTATTGATTGTTTAAAATGATTTTCAAGTTCAATTTTTTTAAAGGGACATAATATAGTTGATCTTAAAAATTTTACTCGCTCGCTTTTGTTGCAATTTAGGATAAATATCCTTCACACATAACGCATCTATGTCGTTATATTAAATGGTTTGAATTTCATGCCTGATTACTTTGACTATAAGAAATTTTTTTTAATTATGCTCCTTTCAAGGAATTATATGAATTCCGTCAAGTAATTTTAATAAAAAAAATCCAATTTTGAAGTAAATACAATAAAAATAAAAGCAATTGGAAAGTATTTTTCGCCTAAACAACACACTGTAAAGCTAGTCTACTTTCAACGATACCTGCTGCTTTCATCAGTTAGTTTTATACTTTTAATCAAATATTATTTTCTTAAACTTAAACTTAATTTTGTACATAATTAGATTATAAGTGAATGAAGAAAGAAATATTATTTGAAAAAAGCCCTTGTGATACTAGAGTAAAATAAACCGGATAGCAAAAGCATTAGACTATATATTCCCATTGTAAAGTTACAGAAAAGGAATTAAACGTTTATATATATATATATATATATATATATATATATATATGAAATACATTATTAATAGTTTAATATTTTTGACAATTTTTCAACGATGATATATTTTATGAAATTATGTTTAAACGTATGCTTGATTTGACTATAATCATATGTAACGATTTTTAAGCTATTTATAGTCAGTACGATGCATGGTAACATAGTACATGGTGACTTTTTATTAGTTTGGGCTGAGAAAAGAATAAAAAATATTTGATTTTACCTAAATGAAAAAATCTTAAATTTTGATTTTAAAGATATTCTTCCATTACGCTTTTGTAATGATTACTGCAAGAAAATGATATTGATTTAAAATTTATAAAAAAAAACTATTTGAGAAATTGTCTTACTCATTTCAGTTAACCGTTGATCAATAAATATGACCTCAAAACTGAATAATGTTTTTGTACGAATATAAAGAAAGCATTGCTTGTAACTTTTAATATTTTCTGATGCTTGAGCTATTAATTCCGAATATTCCCTCAAAATTTTTATTTTCTGTCATTTTTTTTAAAATTTTGCATGTATTTTCGTTTTATCTACAAATAAAATAATGATGCAATCCATGTAATATTACAAAAAGAAAAAAAAATCAAATTTGGTACTTTTTAGCAGGGGGAATTGAATGTTTTATTACAGTGAGAGAATCCTTAAAACATGTATGTGAAGTAATTACTTCTGGGCTACATCTTGTATTTTGCATTTATTATGTAAAATAAATCGGCTTATAACGCGCATTTTTACCATAAAAAATAAGATTGAAATATATGAGTGCGTGTATACGCCGGTATAAATATGATAGCTTTAAAAATAACAAAATAGATTAGCATAAGAAAACTTTTACTTCTACACATCTTGAAGTACTGTTTATTTAAAAGAAATGGCATATACCTTATGAACTATAAGAGAGTTCTAATTCTAGAAATATTCAATTATTTCAAAATTATGGAATAAAAAAAACATAAGAGAACTCAAAACATTAGAGCATTAGATACTAACATTTCAGATTTCTTTATTAAAAAAGGGGAGCGGTTATACGGCGAACATACCTAAAATTTTTTTTAAAAATGCAGCTTAGAAGTATAGGTGCACGGTGTACATCGAAGTTTACGGCAATATAAATTTCTTCGATTTTCTATCTGAAGCAAACAGATTTTCTTAAAGGCTTGTGCATGAGTAAAATATTTTTAAAAAAAACGAGGATGCTTGATAGACGAAAATAGCTCCATAACAAAATGCTCCAGACAAAATCCTTATACAAATTATTTTCCTCCTCACCCCACCTCAAAATATATTTGATAAAAAAATACTTGCTAATTTTATGCATACTTGATTATTAATTTTGTTTGTTTTTCTTTGTAATATTACTATCTCTTCAGTAAAATTTCAAGTTTTAAAATCTTCCCATCTTTAAAATATTTTTTTAAAGTTTTACTATTAATTATCCTGTTAATATTGCTTAAAAAAAGAACTGGAAATGTAATTTAAATATTTAGCACCTTGTTTTAATTAAAATCTAATTCATTACGTTTCTCTTTTTAAATATGTTTAAATAAAATACGTTTTAAAGCGTAGAAAGTATAAATAAATGGAAGAAAAAATAGTTTCTTTGAAAAGTTTTTTCTTTAAAATGATTTTTTTTTTCAGCGTTAAAGAAAGAATTTTCTTTTGTTTAATATATCAAGGCAGAAAAAAGAAACATCTGTCATCACCGCAAAAAATATGGGAAAAAACTAACATTAATCAATTATCTTTTAACCAAAGGTCTTTACCTAAATTAATAAAAAAAAATCTATCAATTTTATCTCAGGTAGCATTAGTATCTAATTATTTTTTTCCATTTACATCTTGAGTAAAAAAAAAGATATGTACAACAGATATTAAAAAAAATTATGGAAGTAATAAATGTATTTTATCTAATTTTCCGAAAGCGATAATTTAAATGTGTTTGTCTCTGGAGCCTTTTGCGCAGATAAATCCCTGAAAAGAAAACTTAATTATTTCTAAGCGCCTTTTTATGCATTTCATATTAATTCGCTCCGTAAAATTTTTTTTTTATAAACTCCATCTTTTTCAATCAATTTTCACGTGCCTTTGGTTCTATTAATAGGTTCATTAACTTCGGTATTTTCTTACCAAATAGCGCTTGAATTTTTTTTCTTGTGTGAATTAAATTTACTCTTACGTAACGTCGAAATGAATTTATCCTACTTGAATATAAAATGCACTATGCAAACTGAACTATATTATACCTGTTAAATATTTGTGTTAAGATATTTTATTATGAATAATCTTTTAATGCTTGAAGTCCGAAGAGCTTAGAAAAATACCTTTCTTAAATTATCTTTTTAAAACTAAATCCAAAGTAAATATTTCGCTTAGTTTTTATAATTTACACAATAATTCCGTGTCTCTCTGAGTACATGGTTTAGTTTCATTTAAATCAATATTATACCAGAACATACATGGTTAGAAGCAACCGTTTGTTTTTTGTCCAATGTGCTTTTGATTCTTTCTTTAACGGGTACTTCCTGTTTTTTTTCTTTCTTTTTTCCCCTCTTTTCTTTTGTTTTGTGTTTGGTTATGAATACCCCATAAACACCTCTTAATCTGGAACCTAAGTCGGGTTATGAGGACCATACCTTTTAACGAGCTATCTCTCTCTCTCTCTGACGAGGTTTCCCTCTGAAAACTAACTGGTGGTTTTGAAACGTTGTTAGAAGTTTAAATGTAACCTCCTTACATAGAAAATATAATAAGAGTAATTTTATAAAGGATATCCCAGGTAAAGTGCCCACACTCTGTTCAACCGTATTCCTTGCGTGGACTGCATAAATACTGCTTAAAGAAATTATAAAGTACATTCCACCTTCCCTGTGACCCGGCTAAAGGTGTGGGAGGAACTAAATGATCAGAAGAACATGATGAAGTCCAATCATTCTTTATCCATCTATCACTATATTCAACTCAGACACAATTAACACTCTGAATAAGATAACTTTGATCAGTCAGAGAACGGAGGTGAGACGAGAGGATGTGGGGTGAATATATTCAATCATGCAGACCTACCTTTAATATAACTTTATACCGAGAATGCTTATTTAATGACGGCGCTAATAATTTAACTATCTAACATGAACTTGGTTAAAGATCACAGTACCTGAACTCTTGCAATCTTCTAATCCTTGCGTTTACTTTAACACGGCTCCAACAGTTATACTAAGCCATTTCTAAATACTCCGACTTCTCGCTCCCTACACTGTTTACGTATACATTTCACTGCCAAATTACCTCTCTTCTCATCTATTCACAATTCACCTCACTTACAATCTATTGTCACTTCACTTCCAATCTTTTCTTAATTCACTAACTATCTATTATCATTTCACTAGCTATCGATTTTCACTTCACTAACTGTCTATTCTCACTTCAATAACTCACGAATAAAAAATATATATATATTAACTTAATTTGCATAATCACGCTTTCTGTCTTCGGAAAAAGTTAGCTGAAAAAATGACGGCCCAAAAAATTCCTCCAGAGGTTAATTGAAGGAACCTTATAGATCCTTCACAAAATGTACTTGTGCGATCCATATTTTATGGGAAAATACCGTAAATGATGATAAATGAATCCTGCTGCAGGACGGGGCTCTAGCGTATTTCCGTGCTTCTGTACGTGATTTGCAGGATGTGGATGACTCTGAATCGAAGATGAGAATCCGGTTATGTGGCTACCACAATCTCCAAGAATTTTCCCACCACAATCAAGAATTTTCCTATGGGGTAATTTCATTGAATTTGTGTATCTATACATAGTGACTACACAAACGGATGTCTGTCTGCATGCTGTTTGCACTTCAGTGGATACTGCGCAACTGCGGCGTGTGCTTCCATTCATTCCACGGTGTGCTCAAGCATACCTCGATATCCATAGCGGACCATTTGAACATCCGCCTCTTTAAAAATACGTTAGATTTGTTGATTTTCGTATTTATCTCGTAAATATGGATAATGCAGGGACACTTCTAAAGTCATTTTTTATGTACAATGCTGTACAATTGTCTTTTAAAATAAAGGACTCTTCATTCATCCTTTAAGAAACTATAACATGCCACCTAGACTACTTGGTCAAAAGATCCGAGTATTAATGATGAAGAACTTTTGGCCGACGGTGTCTAGTAATGGGTTCGACCCCTAGTACTAGTGTAGAGCGGCTGACGAATGGTAACTCAGCTTACGTTAAAAATGCTCCAATTGGCGTACTGTAGAAGTAGAGAGAGTGCCAGAGGTCATGTATTGTCCTAGTCATTTGGCAATGATTTAAAGTTACGAAGTTCGTTGCCAACATTACCCACTAGCCTTTACGAGATCCGTCACTTTTTTGCACTAACTATGTATTTCTATACGAGATTTTTATTGTTCATGATGTCTTTGAAAACAGACTCGAATGTTATTCTTTCTCCTTTACCCTGCATGATATTAAATCCAGTGGGATAATTTGAAATTGTATAATTTCAGTCTTAACCCCTTAAGTGTCTCTGTCATATATATTCGTCTTGCTCAATCAGCGCTTGAAGTTTCTAGGATGTATATATCCGTCTTACCATTGTACGATTATTTTCTTTGAAGTGCTATCAGTAAACTATTACGAAAGCTTAGGAATGCAATAAAATGACATTGGCAGTGTTTGAGAATGATTTACTTATTTCAGTGAAATTTAATTTATTATTGATTTTCCTTTCCCCTCCAATACGCCGCATATATGCGCCAATGTGAAAAATGGTGTCCCTGGGGAGTGAATCATGTTACTTTTAATCGGTAATTAAGAGGTTAACAAGTCGTTAATATTTGTCTGTTTTTTAGCGCTGCATTTTTGAACTTGTGAAAATACCTGTAAATTTTGTAAATTTGCTTTCGTGTACATCGGTAAAAAATGTTAAAGGCAAGAATTTTTTTCAATGAAGACTGAAGGCATGGGTGGTTGCTTTTCGGGGGGGACATGATTGCTGTTTCTAAACTTTACGTGAAAGCTCGGTTACTTTGGGCACTGAGCCAATAGCCCTCGTGTTGCTTCAAAGCACGATGTAAATCAAGATTAAATCAAATCCAGATAGCCAGGCTACACAGGCCCTGTCATCAGTGCGATTTACGACATCGTGGCCTACTTTCGGCATTGAGCCAATAGCCCTCGTGTTGCTTCAGAGCACGATGTAAATCAAGATAATATCAAATCAAGCCAGCAGGCTACACAGGCCCTGTTATCACTGCGATTTACGACATCATTTTAGGAAATTGTAAATCATACAAAATAAATTAAAATGCTTCAATGTGAAGATTAACATTGCAATAACATACTTCACTCTTTCAAAATGCTCAAACTTATGCGAAAAATCTATTTAAGCTAAGCGTCTGGTAAAAGGCAATTTTAAAAGGAGAATGCATCCAAAAAGCACCGAAAAAATTAGATAATTAAATTATTTTTTCAGTGAAAGAAAAATAAATCCATCCCATTTCAGTATTTAATACGGAATATATTTCCTATTCTAGAAAGAATTAAAAATAAAATGTTTGCTGAAGTACTTCAACATTTCTGATATTACGTAACCGGTTACTGCGTTCTAAAAGATGTTCTAAAAATACTCATATTTTTTTCCTTCCTTTTAGAAATTATTTATTTAAACGTTTGGAAAAATGTGTAATAAAACAGTTACACAGTATACATTGTTATATGTCTCTAAAGTTAAGTACGATAATATTATTTTTAAATACAAATATATGTGAATTGCGAAATGACTAAAATAAATTTTTTAAACATCAGTTGTAGTAACTCGGAGGTCGCAGGTATAGGCGTGTTCGGAGAAGAAGCAGACATGATCTTAAAAGCTGATGTTTTATTTTAGCTTTAGCACTTTATGCATCATTTACAACTTTAATATTTCATTGGGAGCAATCTTAAATCTTAATTCTTATTCTAACTCATGACATTACTCAAAAAGACTTAAATGTAGTTGGATCTCCTTATACCAGTTCATCTCGAACCACAATAGCTCGGGGTACAGTTTCACTGCTATTTCCTTAAACAACACCAGGGGGATTCTGAGATGATAATTAATTTCAAGCTGCACAATTTCCTAGTCACAATTTAATTTTTACTATACTTAGATTAACCTCTTACACCCCACTGTCAGTGTTTAAATAGCATCTACATTTGCATAAAATCAAATAATCTGTAAGGAAAGTGGTTTTTAAACTAAAATCACAATCGTAGAGTAGTTTCTCTGACATGATTAATAAAAGTACCGTGAATAGAACCCGTCACGCAGTTTCTTTTTAATTCATATTTTAAAAATCCACCTGGCTTTAGTAACTCATTATACGTAATTAGTTTTTGATGAAGCATAGCATATATTTTCCATCTCGTACAAAATATATGATTATATCTTTTTGAATGATAAAATAATTTAAAAAAAAAAAGATATTAGTCAATTTAGTGTACTCTTTGACTGAGTGAGTATTTGTAAACATTGCACTCTGGCGTAGCACTAATGCTATTGGCGATGAACTTCGTAATTTTGACCCCCGGTTAAGTGACGATGACGACATCTAAGCTAGCGCTCATCTTTACTATCTTAAACACCATGTCATCTTTAGGACTTTGAGTCACGACAAAGTTATGAAAAGGGTTTCTTTCCTGGAAAACCGGGATTATGCATTCCCGGGAAATCACAAGATTTCTGTACTTTTCTATTCCCGGAAATCGCGTGGGGCTTGAATTATCTATGAGGTAGCTATTTTTGACTTTACTGTAGATTTCAACCTCGGACATCGTTAGCTGAACCTACTGTGGCAATTTGCGATCGTTCCCCCTTATCATCTGGAAGTAGGAATGTTCGTTATCCCAACTGTGGGGTAAGAGTGTATTATGAGAACGTTGGGGGTGAGAATTATTCCAGCTAGCCATGGAAAGGAGTATATGTCTAGATAAATTCCTATTTATCTGTGTATCAATCTTCGTTAACAAGAAGTATTGGGTTTTTAAAGCAATCTTATTTCGTAGCAAACCATAACTGTCAGATCGAAGTTCCCAAATCTTGATTTATGTGGATAACGTAAGTACTACTACCTACACCTATTATTTAATTTTAAAAAAATCTTTTTCAGATACACTTGTCTTTATTATGAACAATTTACATGAATCAGCAATTTGAAAAAGGGAATGATCCCACAAATTGTTTGAGGGAGAATATTTTTATAAGCAATCTCGCAATTTTCTTCTTTATTATTTTTCTAAACCTAAGTTTTTTCGCGTGAGATTCTTATATTAATATTTATTTATATTTATGTAACAATAATATAACAATTCCATAAACAAGAAATCTGTTACAGAAATAAATATCTTAAAAACAATAATTAATATTTTTAACGTACATAATCAGCACTTTAGAAGCAAATGAGTTTGCAAGTCTTTATTTTCTGTGTCAACATGACTCGACACAGGTGATTCTAATTTCGTGACCACGACTACTAGACTAGATGGGTCAAGATGTACTATTCTAACTGTACGTGTTGTTTCATGTCATCACTAGTTTCTACTTTTGAGTAAGAACATATCAGAGTAGGTGTAAATATATATATTTCTTTATTCCAAATTTTCAATAATAAAATAAAACAAAACAAAAATAAATAAATAAACGAAATAAAATACGAAAAAAAGATAATAGTATATATATATATATATATATATATATAGTGGACATTTAGAGAATAATATATACTAAGTGCTAGTATTGAATTCATTTTCAATGAATAAGAGATTTATAACTGGAATATTTCAATACTACATGTTATTCACAGTATGTTGGAAAGATTCCAAGAATAATGTATCAAGTTAATCGTTAAAACCAGAGAAGTGGTTGAACAACAAAGAACGTTTTCATCAGCATTATTTGGGGAAGAGAATAAACAGAAAATGCATTTCATTTCTAAAGCTGCACATATTTCTAAAATACTTTGGAAATGTGCGCACGATTTAGGCACATTTGAATTAAATAAATAGGTGTCATAGTTTGAAGTTTCGTTAAATGGTATGCGCCTAGAACACAGAATTTGACTTTATTCAAAGCATATTTAAAGTGGTTAGCTGTAAAAATTGAACAAAATAATGATAATAAATTTCACAGAAGGACTTCGGTATAGTTTTTGGAATTGTATTTATACATGAAAATGCTTCCTGAAATTTAAATGTAGCATTGATTCCTTTGAAACTGTCAAAAAGAATGACTTATTTTGGTTAAGGTGTATCCCTGTGATACATTATATAGCCAAGATATTCTGCATATTATAATAATTCTAACTATACAAAAATGATATTTCTTTTTGCTTAGTATCTATTCGTTACTTCATTTTATAACTGATTATGATAGGTCAAATGTTTTGTTCAGAGCAAATATATCCCAGAAAAACGGAGTTATACAAGATTTTTCTTAAATAGATATTAAAAATAAATAAATATATGTTCATTGCTTGTTTATTGATGTTGATCTTCAAAAAACACAAAGACTATTGACTTAAAGACTAAGACTAAGACTAAGACTATTAACTCTCAGGGGTACCAGGTTCACCGCAAAGAGCTTAGGCTTTAAAGGGCACACAGGCTCTACTGGAAACACTCACAAATCGACACTCAGCCTTTTTTGATTAATGCATTATTACTTTTTTATGTATAGATGGTGAGTTTCAACGGACTTTTTATTTGAATAAGCTTTCATTGTTTTAAAATACAAGTTTTATAAATCAGAAAGTAAATGCCAACCACAGGAAAAAGACAATGACAAAAAAAAGTTAAAATTAGAAGGAAAGAATAAAATGTGCAACATATACCTCCAACACAGATATTTCATGCAAAAACAAACATTTGAAAGGAATTGTAACATAATACAGAAGTATGGACGTCATCTTTTGATAATTTTTCTTTTCATTTTATTCAAATGAATCTCTTCTTAAAAAAGAAATAAATATATTTTTTAACTGCTCATCAATGTAACCAAAAAATAATCTAATCTTATCAAACGGGTTTGCTGAAGAAATGTGCAATCTGTTGCAATGTATGACTTTAATTCAGGAAGAGGAAACTTATTTTGAATGATAGAATTGAATCGTAATTCTGTAGAACTTTCAGGCGAGAGATTCAATGATGTGCTTTAACTAGTGAAGAACACAAAGAAGTCAGAGCCTCTATCATAACCTCAGAAATAACTGGAAGACTGCTGGTGACAGTACTCTTAATTTTTAACCACGATAAAGTAACAATGATGATTCTTGAACTCTCTTTTCTATCTGAGAACTCCCATACCATAGCAAAATGATGATTTTGAATTGAAATACCTTTAAACAGGCTACAATTTTAACCTGTGAACTATTTAGGGATTTTGATTGCTGTATTGTACGACTAATAATAAATTATAAATGTAAATGAAGAGAATATAAAAAATGGGTATCTGCGATTTCTATTGGATGAAGCGGAAACTGAATAAGTATGGGGAGAACCTGATGAAGTAATGGATATCACAATCCTGATAGTTAAAATAAATTTGAGAAAAGCATTGAATATGAATTGAAACTCCATCAAGAAAGATATGATGTCACATGTGTGCCACAAGACACACTACCCCCAGTCAAAAAGACACAAACAAGAAAAGGTTCAACAGGATATTTGTCGATCATGAAAGGACAGCAAAAGTACAATAACTTGAACAAAACATGACAGTTTTGCCTATAAATATCATTCCTGTAAGGTTAGCAAAATGTGTCTGTGATTTGTAGCCTTTATTAAAGCTACGAACATTTTTTTGAAACACTTTAGTTCGGTTAGATTCGATTTTTTTCTCATACCATCAAGGTAAAACTGAAAAATCCTTAAACGTAGCTAATTATGCTGTATCTTAATTAAATTACTAATTTGAATTACGATTTATGGGTTGTACAATAAAAATAATTATAAAAAAAGGATTTGGGAGAATTCGTCATCTCGCGCGACCACTAATGTTAGTTAATGCACTACTTCTCCCAGGTTAAAAAATTTTCTTATTCTAAATTTGAAGATCCTGAGAAAAATATGAAATATACCATATTCATTTGAGGATTTAAATAAAGTGTTCAATTACTAATACTTTTATATTTCACAAATGTGCTGTTCGACCTATTTTACTCATTACATATAATTAATTTTCTCTCAATACATTCGTAAGAAAAATAACATAAACCATTGTTCTATAAGTAATAGCTAAAATCACACACAGATTACATTATTGTAATCTTTCCCACCAAACCGGAAACAAGATGCTTCAAATTTATTCATTTTACGGAAAGTGAAACTTTTCAAGATGGTTGAGTAATTATCTAGTATCCTCCCTGAGGGACCGAACTACAAAATAGTGAAACATGTTATTAAGATGCTTAGATTTACATCCAATGATAGGATAATTGCTGAAATTATAACTGGGAAATGGCAAACATTTGTACTGGGTATTTGTGAGAACAAAATGCACAAATAAATGCTTCAAATTTAGATTCTATCTCTTGGGAAATTATGCAATCTTTCTAGTGTTTTGAGGTTTTCAGACCCGATTTAATTTGCATGAGTTATATCCCTTATTCCAAAATTATTTGAATTGTCTTGGCAGCATAGCCTAATTTAAACTTGCGCCATAAAGCTCTGACTTTTACTTACTTACTCCAAAAGCAGTGTTGTATTGCTTTACTATAACCATTTAATAATTCATGGATGATTAAATTATGTCATTCTTTCAACTGGAAAAAAAAATCCAATCTGACAAATTTGTATTGCTGAATTAACTGATACTATGCAAAAATATTCAAAAGGAAGAATATAACATTTAATGTATTTTTAAATTTAGAAATAATTTTATAACTTTAAAACTTTGAATCTTCACCGCTTGCTGCTTACTGCTTTGATTTGAATAAAAAATTTTAATCTATATGTATCAACAGAAAATCTGATCTCCGTGTTTTCCGTGCTTGATCCCATCGAGAAACTTTGTTTAAGGTAAAAGTAATTCAGTTCTGAATTCGCGAATAGTTCCTTAATTTTGACATACTGGTGAATGTTACATGAGGATATCATTTCTTATAAAACCCAATTAGAAATACAATCTAAAATGATTGCATTATTTCAAATTCTGATCGCATTTACATCTGTATGGTTGTGTAATAAATTTATTGTTACACTGTTTTGTCCTTCACTTAAATATTTCCATTTAAAGCTAATTTCATACAAAATGCAATTTTTAGAAAACTTCACTATGGAAAATATCAATCTACACTTCCAAAACAATTATTTTTTCACTTAAGAATTTTGAGTTTTAGCTGTAATTGTGAAATAATATAACCTGCATGTTGTGATACCTCGAAATTCAAGTTTACACTGTTCCAGAGATGTTTCGAATTCCAAAAAAACTGGGATGTCTTAAAATAATGATCCATCTCTTAGTACAAAAAAATAAGTCTTTTTTTTTTACAAACTTTATTTTTTAAAATAGCTCTAGTAGTAATTTTGAAAGGAAACTGAAGGCAAAATAATTAAAATTTAAAGAAAAATATAATAATATTAACAAATAGAGAGAGTGAAAAATGGAAAAAAAAGTTAATTTGCCTTTTTTACAAAAAAAAAAATAACAACAAGAAAAACAGATATAAAACAGGTTGGGAGTGAATAATAATACGAAGTTAGCTGTAATTCAAGCAAACATCGCAGGAGATTCAAGAGCATACATTATTCCATTTATCTCCAACTAACTTGTAAAAATAGCATTCGTACAGCAAAGCAAGTTTTTCATCGATTTCATCCTGTAAATTCATTTCTATCCTGAATTCGAGAAGTCCGAGTCCTAACTTCTTGAAGGGCATTGATTAGTGGAGTTGCGAGATCTTATTCATGTAGAGTGACCGATGCATTTTGAATCTGTCGAGATTTAAAAAAACATGATGTAAGAGATTGGAGAATAAGATTTAGGCTCAGGTGTTTTTTTCCATCACTATACTGATGCGGCGCTCCTTTAATTTACTCTTAAAATTCACTTAATTTAACTAACATCGTAAAAACCTCCCAGGTTCACTTATTCAAACTTTCCGTCCGCATTACAATAGTGGTTAGACCTTTTAATCAGACTCAAAGATAACACAACACTAACTGACCATACTCAGATTAAAATTAAATTAAATTAGTTTATTACATTACTAGATTACATTACAAATTTAGAATTTAAATTAAACACAATTAAAATTAAGAATTAAAGAAACAATGAATAAAAATTAAGATTTCCACTTATCTGAAACGGAGGCAAGTGATGGAGGTGGCCATGGTCTCGCGGTCAGCGAGACTTCACATTTCTCTTTCTCAATGAGAAGTCAAGAGTCAAAGGATAGAATATTAAGATGATGATCATCTCGAAAATTGTCGCGCGTTGCTTTTTAAGGGAGGGCAAATCTCTCCATTTGTGCCTACACGCACTATTTCCCGGGGACTCCCAATTGGTCAGATCCCCAGGCGCAACGTCACAGTTTCCATTAAATTTATGTGGTTATTCACCCTTGAGTCCCGGGTGACATCACCCGGGTCCCCGGTCTAAGGAATTTCAACGAATTTCAATAACATCCTGTAAAAAAGGGGAATACACAAATTACGAATTGTTTGGGGACCATCCCCATTGCCAGCCTCCCATCAATACCATGTTCGAAGTCTGTCACCAACAGCTCTTAGCGTATTTTCCACATAAGATGTTAATTAACACCCAATCAGTCCCCCGAATGCTTTGCTCTTCCCGCCTGAAAACCTCAAATCTCCACTCATTTGTATCCTCACCATTTGACATGTCTAGGTGGGTGAGTTGCTACAGTATTTTTCAACTATTTGAAGGTGTTTACCGGGGAATTCATATTCAAGTAAAAAAAAATGGCTCAAAAACTTTGGGTCATATAACTATATGTTAGAGGTACTCAGGTTAATTTTTGATGTGCCTAAAAATTAATCCAAATATTGATTCTAATGTATCATTAGACATATTAGTGAGAGCAATTAGGTTCAAATTATTACATCTCCTTTGTCACCAGTAAAAATGAAATATAAATAAAAACAGTTATTAATATCCGCTGTATTGTCTCTATATAAAAGTGAGATAAAAATGAATTATTGTATTAGAAAAAAATAGCACAGACGTGTAACATTCTATAATTCTTACTCTCATGAGATCAGTAGGAAACGTATAACTTGAGATGATTAATTTTTGATAACAAAAAAAACTTGCAAATGCATAAAATAATTAATAAAAGTCTGCGGATATACAAAAAGTTAATAACAATTGCTTATAAAAGGAAAGATATACATAGCCTATCATGTATTTTTAAAGTTAAAAATATTTTATTTGTCTTGCTATTAATCTTCCTTTGAAGCACAGAACAAGAATAACATTAAACATATTTCATTTGGGAATAATAAAAGCAGCTTATTTAAATAAAAAAGTGCCTGCTTAAGTGTTATGACTTACATTAACAACGGAAACAATTATAACAATCTATTTTTCCGTTCCATGAAAAAAAGTTTCTCTTTTATTTTAGATAATTATTTGTATTGTAATCCTTATAAAATAAATAAAATAAATAATAAACTTTGTATATATAAATTTAAAAAAAAACCCAAGAGATTAAATATTAAAAAAAAAATCTATGACTTAAAATACTGATAACCGTTTTTTCTTTCAACATTTTATAATCTACATTCAGATTGCATTCATTCAATTTAATCAAAAATAAATTCAAATAACAAAAATTGATACAGCAAATAAGGAAGAAAACGTGATTAAAAAATTCGAAGGGAATTTACGGTCGCAAAGTGTGCAGTATTAGTACGCACAGCTGCTAAAATGGCTCGGTCTTGATTCGACATCGAGTTGAATTCGGCTTGGATGACTAATAAGGGGAAGTCACTCGTAACGGCTGCAGATTATGGCAGCTTAGTTTCTCGGCAACTAGAAAGCAAAGGCTTTCAGTGGGTGAGAAATCTGGAGAGAGTGAAACGGTCAACCAACATTTTTGTCTAGATAAGTTCATGGGAATTTGCGGTTTTGCATTATGTTGTTGAAAAATGACGTCTCTGAATTCTCACAGTAACCAGCCTGAGACGCAGAAAAATGTACTAATAGCTATTTATTTAACAACGTGATCAAAAAACTGTTCTTGTTGTGTACCCAGTGACTGTCCATATCGTGAGACTAGGGGGAGGGGGATACTGTATATCGTATCAAATGCAAGTAGACCACACGCGTTTATGTTTCTACATGTGCATGGCTAATCATGTGCTGGTTGCAAAACCGGGATTCGTCTGAAAAAACGACCTTAATCGATTTTCTCGTTAGGCGTGCTATCACAGTTAGTCTCTATGCTTTATTGACAAATTAATTTACAATAATGGTCATCTTGGAGACAGTCCGGGCTGCTTCAGATCTCATCGAACTTCTCATATGGATACTTGATGTACTTGGCTCCAAGTTAGGGCTTTACGATCCATATTTCTGACATGACAACATATCTTTCCTACTAGCGGGATACCTTACCGCTTTCTGCTTGATATTCCTGAACTCAACTATTCTATTTTTTCATCGCAGCGCTGAATTCCAAATAGTATCAGTTGCAATATCGTGGAATGAAAAACCACACCCTTTAAGTAGATCATAATCCTACCGCCTTGAATTCTGAAACGTGCTGATAGCAATTTCTCTTTCTTATACAAGGCTTAACAGGACTTTCTCCAAAACGATCATTATTCAAAGTGATTTTTGAACGAAAAACCCGTTGTGTATCTATTTTTATACAGTTCTTGACATGGCGTTTCTGTTTTCTGCGCTGCTCAATTGACGTTTGAATTATTTCTTCTTTATGGTACATGAAATTTAATGAGGTCAACAGTGTAGATGGTTGGTTATCTCGTAAGCCTGTAATCCAGAGCTTCTCAAACTTTCAACACTTGCGACTCAATATTCAATCATGTTTTTTATCACGCCCTCCTTCCATACAATAACAATGTATAAAATTCCATAATACTATACGTTGACGCTAAACCTACAATTCGACTTTAATCCCTTTAATGCCACCGACGTATATAAACGTCTCGCAAAGCCAGTGCGTTAATTATTTCTGACGTATATATGCGTCTTTCCAAAGTACGATCTTTTCTGTGAACTGTGATCTATAAAATTATTGTGAAGGCTTTGGACTGCAATAAAATGACATTGACAGTGTGTGTGTGTGTTCGCGTAGGGCTTACTTATTTCAGATGATTTTCTCTTATTCCTTTTCTACCCTTCCCCCCAGTGCACCACATACGTTCGCCTACCTGTTAAACAGTAGAATTGGGAAGCGTATCACGTAATTTTTAATCGGCATTCAAGGGATTAATTAAAAACTGTACAAATTAACAAGATAAATGAGATCATTTTTGCATATAATTTATATATGACAAGCTCATGGGGTTACTGATAATTATTAAACTTGTTCTTAACTAAGTATTGTTATAAATTAGTTTACATTGCGTAGTACTGATATATAAGTGGTTTATATTAGTGTAAATGTGTATGTATTTTTTATTATGTCACAATGTATTTTGTTTGTTTACTTTCAGTAAATTAGTAATTTTTTAAAAATTATCTTTTGTTTTCGACTTTACAATATGCTCGCGCCCTCTTCGTAGGGTTATCACGCCATCCTAGGGGGGTGCGCCCCACAGTTTGAGAAACGCTGCTGTAAACTATATTTTTCTAAATTACATAAAACAACAAACTTAGTACCTATGACCTTGAAACGAGCCAAAGCTTTGTATTTTGAGAATACACATCAAGAGGCACTGTAAAACTGAACTACATATATTCAATCTCTTACTCTCTTCAATCTTAGTACACTAACGCTTTAATTTACAGCATTTAATAAGAATTAATAAATTAAAATATAGAATTATAAGCATTGATAAGTAAGATTTACTTATTTGAACTAGAAGTTTTAAGTCACAACCAAAACTGTAATATATATGATGAATATCTTAGAATCAATACATTTTCATTTCAAAGCAAAATGTTTTCGAAAAAGTATACCTAGATTTTGCCATCATTTTAAGTATAAAATATAAAAAAAGACCGCATCCCAAATATATTGCTCTCTACTTTTTTTATGAATCCATAACCTTCAATAATGAATTCTGTAAGAACATTCTTCACGATTGGTTATCGAAGTTCATCGCTACATTTATATTTGACGTTTCATATGCGCAATGCATTGGATTTCAATAAAAATATAGTAGCAATTCCAGAGAAGAATTTTGAAACCTATCATTCACATTGAAATATGTCTTCTATGTGCTATTGTTGAGTATGAAAATATATAGCACGTATTGAAATTCTGGTTTAAAATATATGTTTTTCTGGAAGTATTTTCGATTTATATTGCATGGAGTAAATTGTGTTGGAATTCAAAAAATGTAGTATCAGAAAAACATCTAGTTTCTCAGTCACTGTATTACATGTGTCTGAAGTGGTAGATATATATTACGTGTAAAGATTGCAGTACCAGTATATCAGGATACAGAATACCAGTATTTTGAGGCATTTGCACAATTGTGTAATACCGGTATTCACAAATTTAAATACCGTTTTTTCGGTATTTACTAGAAATTTTTTAATTTGTCTCCACTATATGTTCAGAAATCGCCAACATGGCACAATAGTGTACGTTTTTGCTTTTTGTCTCCCTAACGGGCCAAATTAATTAGACTGCGAATATAAAGTTGCGTCGTACAAATAAAATAAGTGATAAAATGTGTGAATTTTCCAAGGAGGCGCACCAAAACTATGCTATTGCAGCTCAGAGGTATACTGCACACGCCCAGGATTCATAGTCTGATATTCGTATCGGTGAAAACAACGTTGTAGTTGTGAAGAAGTGTGTAATATTTCGATATTTTTTTTTAAATTGGTGAGTTTGCTATTCACATTGTATTTTTATACCGGCATACATATGGCATACCGATATATAGAAAATGTCTTACGGTATTTACATAATTATAATGATTTTAAAATTAAAATGAAAAACCGGTTATCAATATTTTAAGTCATACTTTTTTTCTTTAAAATATTTAATTTCTTGTGTGTTTTTTTTAAATTTATGCCCAATTTTGTATTCATTTTATTTATTTTTAAGGAAATTATAAAATGATTCTACTCCCGGGGGTATTAAGATCTTAAAAATACCGAATATCGGTGTTGAACTTTTTGTCTGATATTGCAATCCCTAATTACATGCGTTACGGCTACTGTATGACGGGTGATATTTTGATCATGTATACACATATCGAATCTGTTACAATTTTAACATATTTCGTTCTATGTATTAGATTTTATATTCTTAGCGTCTCGTCTGATTCAAAGAGGGGGGGGGAAGAAGTACAATTGTTATTTTAATTAGAAATAACAATTGTACTTCTCATTCAACAATACTCATTCACTCAATGACTCACTCATCACAAGATCTCGGAAACCATTAGATCTGGGGTCCTGGAGCTTAACAGGCTCATTCCTTTACTCCTTAAAATGAATGATCCTGATAATTCCCAAAGGATATCTTAACCAATAAGAAAGAGCTTCTCGAAAATCGACTTCCAAAGGGGTTGCATGGGGCGTTATACAAAATTACTCATTTTTGAACTGTTCAACCTACTGATTTGAACTTTGGAAATAATGTTTCTATTGTTGAGTAGAAATCCTGTAAACAAAGGCTTTGTGGAAGTTGACTCCCAAGTGGTTTTGGGGAGGAGTTAAAAATAAACAAAAATCAATTTGTTTAATAGTCTTGATTCGGTATAATAAAGTTTCCTTTGTTGAATACATATCCGTATAGAGCAAGTACTATGGAAATTGAATTCCAAGAGGGGGTTTTAGGGCTGTTATAGATAAAAAAAGATGCTGTTTCAGAACTAATAGTCTTATACAAACACAAATCTTGGAAAACATATTTCCTCTGATAAGTACAGATCCTTCAAAAACGGTTTGGAGGAATGCAACCCTCATCGGGGGTTCACGAGCTTTGTATATAAAAAAATTTCCCTTTTTTAAACTATTAGACTCATATAATGAACGCCTAGAAGACATATTTCTTCTATCGAGTAGGGATCAGCTAAGAACGAATTTCTCGGATATCGACTCCCTAAGTGGGAGTAGGTTTGTGGGGATTACAGAGGTTAAAGTTATAATATGCTTTTGTTTTCCAAATTCATGTCATGTCCTTTTTAAATCAAGAGGCGAGTACTAAAGAATATTTTTCATTACAATCGAAGGTTTAATGCTAGGATTTAGATAACAATAACATAAAAAGAATTATAAAGTCTTGCCATGTCATGTAATACTCTTTGAAGCAGGTGGGTAAAAGCTAGTAAGTATATAAATGTACTGAAATGACTGAAATATAATAAAAAATATTAAAGTCGGTATAAAAAAGAGGGATTGAAGACATAAAATTTTTCAGAAGACTTTCATCTTTATATATTTAATAGTTATGAAGAGAAATAAAGATGAACGTCTATTAGTAATGGTTGTACTCTGTTATTTTCTATATTGTATAATTTAACACGTATATATTTAAATATAAATGGATATGTAGAATTCACAGAGTGAACGGATAATTTTTTTCTAAAAATGTGTATTGTATAGAAGTAAAAATGTCATTTTATTATTTTTATTTTTTGAATAATTTATCGTTTAATATATAATTTAAATCTACAAGAAAAAGGACAAATTAACACTCAGTTTTGCATTTCTTTTGTCCATACAAGTGCATAAAAATAATTACGTTCTGAGATGTTAAAATTAGAAACAATTACTGTTTAATTCCCACATTATATTCCAATACCTAAATTTAGTTCGAAAACTATTCGTATTATCGATCGTAATTATCCAGTAGAACCTGGTCTTTAACTGCGACCAATTACTTGTTTTATACTTGGATTTAGTGAATGTTTTCTTATCTTTACCAGCAAATGCTTTCGGATTCTTCTTAAATTTTCCTTTACTAGTCGTGATGATTTTCAATGGTAGAATAATACTATCAAACGCCATTGGCAAGAATATTTAATTCAAAATACCAATAGTTTATTTTGAAAATTGAAAAATAAATTTAAGATTTTAATACTCTGTTTAGTATGCAGATTATACAATATCAACTGAATTATTGATTTTGTAATGTAGATTGATCCATAGTAACATATAAACAAGAAATATAAGGATATGCCAAACACGATATTCTTTAAATCAGCACTTAATTTTACTATGTATTTTACAGACTACTAAATACTCAGAATATCTGCTAAACTCTTTTAGGGTAAAACGTAATTTAAGTAGCAAATCTATTTTTTTCATTACTTATTGTTCTGCATGTTTTAAGAATTTTCAGTTTCTCCTATCTATTATGATGCATTTTCAATAGATTGTAGATGATTTACCTCTGAATTATCTTTTTTTAAACCAAAACATATATTTTTATCTGCATGAGACAAGAAACACCATTTATATAATTTTAGATGAAATATATGAAACATGCACTAAAATGCCGAGAAGAAAAATTTCTTTTTTAAAAAAAGCATTTTATTATAAACACATAAAATGCTAATCCTGTGTATCGACATTTACTTCAAACTCCAAATAAGAAATATTCCACATATAAACTGAATTTTAAAGTATATTTCTCCTATTTTACATCGTAGTATAGTATATATATCTGAAAGATGCACTATATACAGCAAGAAAGGTTTTCATTTATGCTTACTTTTCGTCTGGATATAGCTATTTTGAGAACGATGCCGAGCAAAAGTGGCCATGTTTATGTTATTTATTCCCCTAGTCTGCGATCTGTAATGGAGTAATAAAGTCAAGAGGTCTAAGAAGATGGGAATGGGGCAGATACCGAAAAAGGAAGAACCTGGAAGAAGGGAATTCTGCTTTAGGAAAGATGAAGATAATCTTTTCCCCATCCATAGGTCACTCTCATCGATGATACGAGTAGTGTAGAATAGAATATTCCCTGAATCCCTTTGAGGAATCAGTACAACATGAATGAAATTGTACGAGTGGAATCTATCTCAGTTTTTATATTCCCCGTGTCGTCCCCATCTTCCAGAGAAATAAAATCGAATGTATTTTTCTTCTACGGTTCGCATAATAGGGAACGATAAAGCAAAATATTCTTGGTGATTTCGTCTACATTATTCACGTCGAGTGAGTCTCGTGTAGTGACCACGCGTAATGAGTTTTTGATGATATCTATGGAGACTCTTGAATCGCAATTCACACGCAAGTGTATTCGATAATATGGAATGGATCGTCTGTAGATGATTCTGCGCCATGCTGAAATCGCTTGAGGGTATGGAAAAAGAAGGTATTGCCGGCCTTAGGCATATTTAGTTACTTGAGCAGAATCGTGCTAAGACTTATAAAGAAATAAGTTTTTGTTTCTCTTCCCCCTCTCTTGTATTATAAGGCAACTAATCACGTAGTAAGAAATGGAGTGAGCTAAGTAATTCGAATTTGTTTGCCTAACTTTTTGCAATGCTCTACGTCTATTGATGATTAATCTTGCTGCAATATCATAATATTGCAGTTTTTGTTTTGTTTTGATCAATAGTTTTAGATGATGTTTGTCACCACTTCCTGCTATTTTCTGGCAACATCTTTCTCCTTTTAGAATGACGACCTTTTGGTTTTCTGTATCTGACTGACATAAGATCCATTATGGCTCCGGAATTAGGTACTTAAACCCGAAATGGAATTTTAAGGCTTTTGATGGTCAGTTGCTTAAATACTGTTATAAATAAAACATTTAAAAATCAGAAAAAAAACATTTTTCTTTGTAATTTACTATCTGAACTTCAAAAAGAAATAACATTTGTCTGCTAATCAAAAGCTCCTGGGGAAAAAAATTACGAAGAAAGTAAGTTCTTGGTGATATTTAAAAAAAGAAGTTAAAAATACTTATCACTGTAGATAATCCTCTGCTTCAAAGAATTTTAGCAAAGAATCTACAAATATTGCAATCTACAATTTGTGATAGATAAAAAAATTGGCCGTAAAAAAGTGAATAAACCAGTCTGTCATCAAATATGTGCAAATACCTAATCTTCTGTTTTTAATGTTTTGAAAAGATAGATACAAAACATGGATAACTTCTGATGAAGCACTGTTTCATCAAACATCCATGTCTGGAAAAATGAAAATATAGTTTATTTCAAGCGAAAATCGTCGCAAAGACGCAGCTATTTTATAAAATGCAAGTTGGCTGTCAGGTGTTGTGATATGAATGAGAATGTCTTATGAAGGCTTAGTAAGACCATATTTTGTAGCACTAAATGCTAAAATTGATACTTAATACTATCAGAATGAAGTTATAAAACACATGATCACAGAAGTTAAACGTCTTTATCCTCAAGGAAACTTTGTTTTTCACCAAGTCATACTACAAAATCAACTGTAAAATGACTGGAAGATAAAATATAAATTTCCTTTCTCCTGAGAAATGGCTACCATCATCCTCTGACTGCTACTTATGATTATTATTTATCGGGATACATAAAAAAAGCAACTAAATAGACTTAAACTAAGAACACTCAAAATGGCTTAAAAAGTAATGAAAGAGAATGTTCGACCCCTCCCCCCCACAAATGGTCGGAAAATTTCTTTTCGCTTGTCCTAAGGATTTACATATAATGTACAATGCTAAAAGAAACCCCTTTAAAAATTCCATGTAAATAATTCTTAATTCAATAAAATTTATAGTGCTCTAAAATTGGTCACATTATTTTTTTAATCACTCTGTATTTCAAATTATGTTTCTTTATTCTCTTACACTGTTCCTTTAGTTTGTTTTAACTATTAATTTAATCACATTTTTCCGTACTTCTCTTTATTAAACAAATCTACGACTTGTTGTCTTGCGAGTTTGTTGTAAGTTAAATCTGTCATAGCTCAAACTATTCATGCTTTCAAGGTGTGAGGGTTTAACGGATGAGTTGTAAGCTATAAGGTGTCATGTTATTCACTTGACTGTTGATATTTTGATATATCGTGTCCTTGTGACTTTAATAGTATAATCAATCAATAAATCAAAAATTCATGAACAAATTGCAAACTTTAAAATGTTCAAAAATAACATATAACATAAAATGGTATTGAAAAAAATATTAGATATTAACCATACGCAATAATGCACTTTAAATACTTTTATTTCTGAAAGTAAGCTTTACACGCTGTATTGCATAAAAATTTGTGATATATTTGAAATACATAACCGTTATTTTCAATATAAATTATGACATACTAAATACATCTGGTTGAAAGCCCTTTGCAAATCAATCATTGTATTGTTTATTTTTTTCCAAAATAACTATTTTGATTATTTTAATGCAAAATAAATTATGTCTGATAAATTATGTAGAGTAGTTCCGTGAAAAGGAAAGTACCTTAACACAATGCTATTTTAAAGGATTTACTTGCAGATCCTATTTGCAGTGAATATTTTATTTTTTACTAAGCATCAACTAATGCTAAGGAAATATTTATCAACTCATTTATTCTTTTCTCATTTTATGTTTGTAATTTTCAAACTTTTACAACGAAAATATAGGTTTTATTTATTTTACTGATTTTCAATATTTTTTCCAACTGTATATATACTTTACTCTTGTACAACAGTAGACATTTCTAATATATCATGCTAGAGATAAAATATAATATTTTTATTGACCTCTGGCCGCAATTTTCGAAGAATAACAGTTTATCATTAAACTTAGTTATTATATTGTGTTAAATGGGATATTCAACCCATAACTGTTGCGCGTTCTCTTTATGTGTGTCTTGTAAACAATATAGCAGTATAACCCACACAATTATAATAGCATATCCGCAATTAACAAGACCAAATCTTCTGTTCAATGTTTCTAAGTCACATCACTCGAGATCCCTCGGTGTAAAAATGACAATGTTGTAATCTCTTCCCTCAACCCAGAAACGAGATACCTTAAGTTAAAAGCCTATTCATTTTATGGAAAGTGCAGATCTCGCATCTTTTTAATAGTCTAAGTAATTGCTTCGAGACTCCCCGTTGCTTAATGGAGAGACATGTCATTAAACAGACCGAAATTTACACGCATTGGTCACAAGATTGTTGAGATTAAGTTCAGACAATGCTAAATATTTTCACTTGATATACAATAGAAAATAAAATGTATATATTACCATACTTTTGTCCATTTTCCGATGCAAAACAGTACATAGATAGATGTTTTTTCTAGGGTTGTCATTGGTATTTGTGGCAGCTCAGTTTGCTTGAGAAATGTTTTAATTTAAAATTGGTTCATGGTAAATTTAAATTTACCGTTATAATATTTATTGTATTATTATGACACGTAGAATTCATACGAAACGTACTGATTTGGGATTTTGAAAACTATTCACGAACGTAACGTCAGAGTTTTGCATTTCTATTTCTTTCTTTCGGTAACGTTTATTGTATAATATAAATAAAAATTCCATTTATCTCTTTATATTTATCATATATATGCCTGCATTATAATAACTCCCATGAAATCAGATGTTGAATTTTTATATTATACTTACACAGTGACGTAACGGAGAACATTTAGGCACCCTTGCAAAGTCAGGTTTGGGGCCCCAAGTTGGATTTTACAAAGTACTTGGCGGCAGTCAGGCTTTGGACCCCCGAAAACACTGCCCCCCCCCCGCGATGCGAAGGTTGCAGGGGTGTACGTTACGCAACTGTACTTACATAAAAGATGATACACTATATTGTACCATTTTATTGAAGTTTCACGAATAAGAATGACTTCCTAAATAATAAATATGTTGCAGGTAGAAAGAAAACGAAACATTGAAACAATATTCAAATGAACAGTAACTCCATTTTGATTCTAGGTTTTATGCCTACAAAGTACAATTCAAATTATTAACAGATTCTCAAAAGTTAGAGAGCTAAGACGCAGAAAGAGAAGGAGCTTAGAAAAAGAACACAGAAAGAAAAGAGATTAGACCAATTAATAACTCAACTAAAATAATTTTAAAAGAAGCCTCTGTTCTAATGTGGAAAATAGATTTATCTGTATTAAAATGTTTGAAAAAAAAGAATATTTATGCATCTAACGTTACATGTATATATTATTAGATAATTAAACATATAAATATTTGAAATATATAACGGATTAAAAAAATGCGATACAAATGAATTGCTGTTTGTCTAAAAAAAGGGCGAGTTAATATTGGAAAAATATGTATTGCCTCCTTACAAAACAAGTTAGTAAAATAAAACCAAGTGAGCCCAGTGAATACTTTAAAAGAAATTATTTTCAAATAAATATTTTTAATTATTATGAGTATCAATTTGAATGTGTAGTAAAAATTAAAGTTATTAGTTTTTTTCCTCTAACACTATTTTAATGAAACTAAAATGGTGATAAATACTATAATTTTACTATTTATACTTAAAAAGAAGCAGCTTTTATATTTTAAAACTTCTGAAAACAAAAACTACTTTTATATAAAGTTTAAATAAAAAATACTTCGAACAATTATTTTTTTTCTTTTCTTACACATTAGAAATAAAAACTATTTCGAAACAAAGAAAACCGAAAGAGTGTTTCTCAATTATTTCGGCAAATGCTGCATATTTAATCGAATTTTATTTCAAAGATTCTTTCTCAAAATAAGGTACATATTAAAAATATAATTTAACTCTTAAGTAATGTATTGACAAATTTCTGAAATGAATTTAAATAGATAAACACAGTCTACTCGTAATAAATAGGCAGGCAGTTTAGCTATCTCTCTACTACCTCAAATAATACATTCTAATCAAACACAATCTCAATAGTAATACATCATTTTCATGATTAATTCCTACAGATATTAATTAACAAGATATCATTATTTAATAACATACGTATTTAACATCAACAACAATAATACCTTATTTCTTTAAAATAAAAGCAAAGAAGCACATACATTTGTTCTTTTGGGCATCTGGAAGTTGTTCATTGATTAAACACGATCTAATTTGTAAAGATTGGGAACAATCGGTGCTAATTCCTTAATTCTCGTATTCTATTCACTCCCTAATTCCGTTCGAAAGGTTCATTCCTTTAGTAGATAACAACTGTTCTGAAGCGTGTGTCCTTTAAATGCGACAGATTGCCTGCATAAACCCTGGATTAAGTGAATGTTTCGGCTTATCTTTATCACCAAAGGCTCCTATTGGTGACAAAGCATTTCTTGCCTTCAGATCATTTCTAATGTAGAAATGTATTATCCTGCATAATTAGAAGGGATTTACACATGCATATTTCAAGAAAGATAATATTCTGAATAATAAGAGAAAGCCTGAAACTGACAACACATTTTTATTATATTTATTGCTTGAATAAACCTGAAGTGCTTCTTTAAAAACGCAAACATTTTGTAAATAGGTATCTAAGTCCTTTTTTAATGCACAATTACATAAATCCGTATTACTGAAAACTTTTTTTTTATTAAGTACCCATTTAAATAGCCCCACTACTTTTTGAATTATTAACAGTTGGAATCATTAACAACTCTTCTAATTGGAATTATTTTCTACCGGAGAAAATAATGTTGTACCAATTATAAGATTTTGCAGGAAATTAAAAGTACATCAAAATAATAATACAGATAGCTGTTATTTTTATGCACGTACAAAATTACAAAGCCCGTCACAAATAACTCTTGAGTTGTTACAAAGTTTGTCGGTACAGAACATCAATCAGTACGAACACTGTTGTCCAAAAGTATACTTACTAAATCAATTTTTAAGCTCATTGAACAATAATTAATTAACTAAGTGCATAAAAAGAGTTCAAAAGGCTGAGTGGAAAGTAAAATAAGATCTTTGTTATGTACTTTGATTTTTTTAGGATAACCTTTAACTAAGCAGTTTTGGTTTAACTCTATTATTCATTAATGCTAGCTTATTTTTTCCCAAAAATTTTTGTGTAGTATTTGAAAAGAAAGAAAATAGAAGACTTAGAAGAAAATAGAAAAAGAATCAGAAAAAAAAAAACCATATGATTTCAAAGAGCTTAACTTAAAACTGCCTTTAATAGGATAAGAAAAAATAACAAAAACATTTTTCTAACAATTTGTTTTCTTTAAGATTACGTATCACTTCCAATTTAAGGGTATTATAATATTTTTGTACCAAACTATTTTATAAAGCTTTGTTTTTAAAAACAAAACCTGGAGCTAAAATTTTATCATAGCTGTTAGTAAGATATTTAAGGAATAATTAACGAAAACAAATTTAATACAACCCATCGTTATTGTAACAAACGGCATACGTTTCCATACCACTAACTCCGTCATTTTTTTGTTAAACTCTCCAAGATACAGTATAAGTTTTTTTCTTTAATTATTTTGGATTAATGATAGTTGACTAAGCTTTTCTAGTTTGCATTAATGGTTACAATTCCATGTTTGTAGGTGGTTATTCTTTATTCGGAAAAATGACTGCAGTACAATAAATCTTTTTAACCATTAACATAATAGCTGTGATTTTGTATTGCTAATTTTAATAGAAAAAGTATCAAGTGTAGAATTTACAAAATTTTAGAGGAGGCAATGTTTTGCTGTATAGCTGTATAAAAATATTACTGAGAAAATATTTCTAGAAATATTATTGATAGTATTTTCAAAACACAACGGGACAAGAGCATTTTATTCAAGTAACTACAAATAATGACAATGCTTATTTTGAAATTGTTTTTTTCACTAGTTATATCCTTAGGGTTTACAATAAATTAATGCGTACAGAAAACAAATAAAGTACTTAAATAAAGCATAAATGGAAATACATAATTATCTAAAAGCTCCTTTATATTCATGATGTAAACATTAAATATTTCATCAGCGGAATATTTTTAGAAATCATTTATATTTTATGCAAAACTGTGCAACTGAATAACATGACCTTGAAGTAGGCTGCGTAAACATATAGTGTGGAGTGATAAAAGTGTTCCTCTAATCCAAGTAATTAATTACAGTATTATATTTTATAGTAATACTGATGCAGTAAGCCTTTTTTTATATAAAATATTTTTTTTAAAAAAATGTATGATTGTCCTGTACTTATTAGAAATATACGTAAAAATTTACGAGAAACAGTTTTTTTTTACTTATTTTTATATTTAATTTAATGAGAGAAATTGCAATAAAATAATTTTATTGTACATGTATTTGCATTTTGGTGGCAACTGTAGCCGAATGGCCATGGTCACGTATTCATGAACAGCAATGGTGAGGACGTGTATTTGAATCTTGGTGTCATTGAATAACACTTCTTTAGAAAGGATAACGAACTTTTAATTTGTCGAGACTCAAAGACTCCTGTCGGCTTATTGCAGAAGTTTGGAGAGCCACCATCAGCCATTGCTCAGCTTCAAAATGTCAATAAGGAATCAAATTAAAACTGCATCTGTGTTTTTTATATTGCATTATTAGACAAAAATAATAGAGAATAATGGATGCTATAGTGAGTGGAGGAGTAAATATTAACGTCACACTATTCAGCGGCTTTTGGCGATGGACCTCGTAATTTTTAAGCATGGTTAAGTGACAAAGATGACACCCTGAGCTGACACCACACCAATCGGAGGACTTCTTACCCCTCTACATTTTTAACGTGCATCTGCCCACTTTGCACAGAGGGTCTTCAGCGGTATAAGGCTCGAACTCAAAACACGACGGCCACGAGTCCGTTACCTTGACCACCAGGCTACCATGGTCACAAAGGGCTCTAGAATTGTTATAAATATATTAAAGATAAAGTTAAATAGAATGAATAATAAAACACTGAAGAATTATTTTATAATTTTATTACACTTTTATAAATAAACACTATTTGCAAACCGAATTTTAATAAGTGTCGAAAAATAAATAAAAGAATATATTAAAAATTAAATTTACTAAACATGCTGAATATTTTTTTTCTAATTTTTTGATACATATAAATACGCTATGATCAAATTACAATTATTGAATTGTGATGTTGAATAAAGAAGACAGTTTTAGCTAATGAAAAGCTTTCTATAATATTTTACATATACCTATACCTTCCTGTGTAATATTTATCTTAACATATACATACCATAATCCATTGACCAGGTTAAATACGAATTTAAAATAGCACTATCCTAAGCCTAAGCCAAATTTGGCAAAACTAACCTATTTTTTTAAAATAAAGAATGAAATATAGCCTATTTTAGAATGCCGTTTTTTGAAAAAAAAGGAATTTAAGAAATATCCACCATAAAAAAGTTAGAGTTACTTTACCGTTTCCTTCTAAATCGGTATATATACGCATTTATATCAAAAATGCCTTTTACGGAGAGAAAGAGTAGATATAAACTTTTTATTTATACCCACTCTTCGTCAGGATTTAGCTACTTTAGGGACAGTACCGGGCAAAAATGGTCATGTTTACCCTATTTATTTCCCTTGTCTACGATTTCTGTAATGGAGTAATAAAGTCAAGATATCTTAGAGGAAGAAGAGGAAGAAAAGAAAAACTAAAAAGAAGATACTTCTTTTGCCTTTTGAGAAGAGAAATAAAACACTTCCCTTCCTAAAGTCACTCTCAACGTTTCTACAAGTAGTGTTTAGATGAATCTTGCCTGAATCCCATTGAGAAATTGCAAGAACTTGAATGAAACTGTGAGTAAATCTATCTTTGACTTTTTTTGTGTTTTTTATGCTCTTTGAGGGGTTTTCCCCCTCTTCTTTACTGTGAAATGAAATAGAATGTATTCTTCTTCGCCGAACTAACCCAATAGGAAACGATGAAGGAAACATTATTTGCTGAATTCACCAGCATTATTCACGTTAGAATGAAGCTCGTGCGATGACTATGTGTAATGAGTTTTTGATGATGTCTAAGAAGACTTCTGAATCACGATTCTCATGCAAGTATATTCGATTATGGGGAGTGTATTTACTTTGCCGATGCCTCTCCCCCATATCAAATCGTTTGATGCTACATAAAGGATATATGCAGTACCTGGTGTGGTTATACTCCTGATTTTAACACCTGGCTCATGTTTGATTCGGATCATATTTTAAGTATATTCTTAAGCTGTTTTCTAAAGGTTTATATAATGAAACAAATATATATATATATACAATTGATTTTAATTAGTAAACTTTTAAAATAGTAATTCATTTAATATTATTTTTGTACTTTTATGAATGTTATCATTTTTGTAAAGTACAAAAAATGTATTATTTAAGGACATATAAGATAATTTTACGGTATAGATCAGTTGTTGGCAACCTTTGGCACGCGGTACAATTATCTGTGACACTTTGCCCTACTCTACAAATTAGTCAATTTTTGAGTGGATGGAAGTTGACAAATTTGTAAGAAAACTTTTTTGACAAACTTTTTTAGAATTATCAACATTTACCGAAGTACGAAAAATATCTGAAAAATAGCTCCAAAGTAAATTTACAATTATTTTGTAAATTATAGAATGTCATTGCTAAAAAGATTAAATTGTTTGAAGAGAGAAAATTACATGCACTCTGATTCACACTTTTAATTCTACATACCTTTCCTCTCATATGAAACATATTTCGAATTCTCAAAGATATTGTTTAATAACTAAATGCTCAAATTTGTGACAAATTGAAAGTCACAAATTATACCCCTGATTTTACGATATGGAAGAAGAGTGGTGCAAGCACTAGGTTTGTATTAAAAATTTTATTTATCTATTTATTATTTAACTGTAAGTAGAGGAAATACTAATATTATAAGTTCTCTGTTTCTAATGTGAATAAATATGCTTAAAAATATGTAATATATGTACAATTTTAATTTTTTCTTTACTTTTGTTGAAGAAATAATTATATTTCAAACTATTTATTTCTGTCAAGAAATACTTTAAGCGTTGCAAACTTAATATATAGATCTATAAATCTATATTATTGATCTCTATTTCTATTACTCTGTATGCATTATCGCGGGAATCGGGTTATTTCAAACATGTCCTACAGTGTGGCACGCTGAATCATATTGGTAGGCTGATTTGGCCACAGATAAAAGGTCGCTGATCCCTGGTATAGAGTTTTGTTTTGTTTGGGAAAAAAAGTTGACTCTTTTATTGATTTTTCTTAGTTAAAATTTTACGCTTCACACATATTCCTCGTTTATATTCTTTGATCAACATTTTTTTAAACATTTTAAAGTGTTTTGCACTTATGTTGAGAAACCTCCTCTTGTGAAATTTTAAGCTGAAGGGTTCAACAGGGTTCAACTTTAAGTCTTAACATCAAATGGATAAAATTCAAAAAAATTAAATTCTACTGAAATCAGTCATATGTAATATTGAAAGTTTATGCAAACAAAATCAAAGTAAGTGAATACATCATTTGACGAATTCAATTGGAAGTAATAAATTTAATCTGATAATGAATGCCCTTGTGCTATAGTTAATCTTAACATTGAACAAAATTATGTAAACCATCATTCCACCTTGTCCGTCAAAATTACACACATCTCATTTGTAAGCAATTTTCGAACAAAATCATTTCCGTTGATTCATTTATTATGATCCTATGATCACTCTAAATGTAAATTTGCATATATCTTTGTATCATTAAACCTATTGGCATATTGAATATGTTCATTTAGTTATTTTTTTCTGAAATAAAAGTAATTTAATGCTTAGAGGTAATTAAATAAAAGTTTATGTATCTATAACAATAATATATTTTTGATTATTGCTTATCTTATTTAAAAATTATACTTAAACTGTAGTGCGTGGACCTCCGAGGCCCACAGTGCCTTTCTTGGGACACTGTGAAGGTCTCTCTTTTCATGTTAATATTTCCCTCGTTTACGGACTCCAAGAGACCTCGAGGGAAAATTTAAACATATATACATTCCTGGATTAGATCACTAAATTGCTCCAATTAAAAAAATCTAGCACATGTATTTCAATCAAGAATAATAAGTTAGTTTTAAATTAGTACTTCTTAATATTTTTAATTAGATGTTTAGTGTTTTTCCAAAGGAAAAAAAGAAGCGTTAAAGTATGTATAAGTTGCAGAAACAATCTTAGGATCATTGATGATCCCTTTAAACAAATCAGCCTTAGTGAGGGAAGTGTGGAGTGAGGAAAGTGTGTTGAAAATCTTGGGGGTTCGCGAAGTCAGGCTAGAACATGAAGGAGGGGCAGATGCTATTGGAAGTTTAAAGATTGCTGTTACAGTAGCGTTCTTTCTCTTTACTTAGATAAAGTAGTAAGATATTCCAACGACAGCACCAGAAGAAATATTTTTAATAAACCAATACAAATGTTAACTTTTGCTGATTGCATTAATATTATTATTTGAAAGCGTACCACACTAAGGCAAACCTTCTTGTCTTTAGAGAATGAGAACCTCAGAACGGGACTGAAAAATAACTTCAAATACATGTCATACACTAAACCATGCTTTAACAATGCTCACTTTAAAATTGAAGAGCATAATTTTAAAGTTTTTTTTAAGTGAAAACTTCTTTAGCGGCGTGGGGCACTTTTTGGTAGAGGAAAATCTTATGAGTTCGCGACACCGACATGCTCTGTCTGGCGCATGCGCAGTGTGCTCTACGCCTTAGACACTTTTTGGATGGGTGAAATCTCGTGCGTTCGCGTCACCGACATGCTTACAGCAGTATATCAGTAGGTATACAGCTGACGTATAGTGCTGTGTGTATCTTATAAGTGAAATTCAATAGATTTAGTGAAATGTTCAATGTGTATATACTGTGCATTGCTCGTTGCGATTCCGAGAATGGGCAATACATATTAATGGTTGCCGCTTATATTTCGTCTGGAGAATCTATGAGACAGATACAACAATTTTTATTCAAAAATTTGATGATTTACACAAAAGAAGGTTCTGAAATACTCGAAAAAAGATTTGGCGAAAAAATATATATGATAATGTACCGATAATTTTAAGTAGAGACTTCAATATTAACTTTGCAGATGATAAAAATCTACAACTAATTGAATTTCTAAATGAAACACTTAATTTAAATATGTCCAACGATTGAAAACTCAGTACTACAAAATATAAAACGACGATTGATGCGGTTTTTACACGCGATATTTAGATAAATTTGAATCAAACATTTTCCTTTCTTACTTTATTTACCATAAGCCTATTGTATCTTTTTTAGAACAAAATGAAATAATTGAAAGTAGAAAAGTCGAAGTTTTGATGAAATTAAGGATGACAATGATGCAAACAATTAAAATAATGTTAAAAATCAAGAACATTGAAACTTAAGTAAATACAAATACTATCCATAAATAATATGATTGTATATTAATTGTTATTTCAATTGAATTGTATTTATATTTTGTTATGATCTTGTACAGCCCGTAATATATTTGAATAATAAAAAACCATATAAACATGCATTTAGTTGTTGCTCGGAGTGTCAATAGATGTCAAAACCAGATTGATGTTGATAATTTTAATTCAAACATTATGAAATTTCAAATCTTAATACTAAAAGTTCTAAGTTTTCACTTCTATCGGCAGTCTCTATAACTGCCAATTTTTTGACAGGTTCACTTACTTAGGTTATGTAATTAACACATTAGGAACGATTGTACTAATGAAATATTAAACAGAACTACTATGGCTAATAAACATCCTGCGGAAATATATGAAATAGAATATAATAAAAAACAAAGGTTTTACAATGTAAAAGTCCTTTAAGATTTGTATTAACTTATACATGTTATACTTGGCTTATTTTTCGAACAGATGAGAATATAATAAGTATCTACGAAAGAAGATTTTAGGAATTATTTTTTGGAGGGGAATTAAAAAAAATGCCTCGGGGCAAAGAAGATCAAATTGAGAACTCTAGCTTTCATATAAAGAACTTCGTCAAAGTATAACGGATTAAAAAAGCAAACCTCGTTGTCAGAATGGACAAAGACCACCAAGTCTTCGATGCCAAACCAATTGGCACACGGAGAAAAATCAAGTCAAATCTAAGATGGATTGATGACCTACAGAAAGACATCCTAGTTTTGGGAACTAAAACACCTAGCAGGAAGAAGGCTGACCTGGAAAAAGCTTCTTGAGAATGCCAAGGTCCACCCTGGTCTGTCGAACCACTGAGGAAGGAAAGAATAACACTGAAAATTTAAGGGGAAGGCTTAGGACTTTGGCATTATATTGAATCCTGCAATCTTAGCCTTAAGCGTAAAAGTTTGCTGTTGTATTATTTAAGCTACATCGTACATTGTTTTGCTATTTTTTTTTGCTTATTGCTCAGCATTATTTAAAATTATGGCAGTTGAATATAATTCCAATGCTTATATATAAATAGATTTACATTTTTTGCAGAATTGTATGCAGCTTTTCTTTTCTATGTTTATCATCATATCAACAATATATATATATAAAAATAACTTATTCAGTATTTAAAAAAATAATATCTAGCAAGATTTAGTTCAAAAGAAATATGGAAGAACTAATATCTGCATAGAATTGAATCATTTAAAAGTCCTCTGAATACTCTTACATAATTTAGTGATTTATAACCAAAACATTTCATAACTACGTGTCATGCACAGTTTGTTGGGATGGTTCCAAGAGTAATTTGTCTTGCTAATAGTTGATTTTAAACAGAGTTTAGACAATAAATAGCATTTTCATCAATGTTATTTGTGAAAGAATACGGAAGAGAAAATAGCTTGTTTAAATAGAATTAAATGCTTTTCAGCAATTTCCAAAGTGTTCCTCTAATAATTCATGTATTTTGAAAAAATAAAAATTTCTCATTTTATGAAAATTTCAATAATTTATATGCGTCCAAAACAGCTTCAAACGCTTTAAAAAGGGACAATGCCAGAACCAAATATAAAAATCTGTTCAATAAAGCATTTTGTTGATTTTAAATTAATGCAATTGATTAAAATGTGAAAGTTCATATGCATGAATTATTTTAGTAAACGAACTAAGCGATGCACAAAATTTGAATGCATTTCAGTTAAATTAAATTATGCATGGATTTAATTTGGTATATTTTTAAAATGAAAAATTTGTGTAAATTTAGCACACATTCTCTCAATTGTACATTCATTTAACTCTTCACGGTAACATTTTTAAATCTACTTTAATCAACGGAAATGCTTTTTCTCTATACAGTAGTTTTGTGAACTCTGAAATTTTTTACTCTACATAATGAAATATAAATACGGTAAAAATATTAAGATGTTTAAAGAAACGCATTCTTTTTCTTAACCGATATTTTTATTGTATGAATTCGCATTGAAATTTTAATCAATTTACCATCAAGATGGCATCATATAGTGTCTCTACAAATCACTAAATTATTACCGTAATTCTTACGTGAGTATTTAGGATAGTTTTAACCAAGAAATGGCTCGGAATTTTTTGATGTATATTCTGGATCCTTAAATCTCTTGTACAAATAAGAATCCAAGAAAGCTTTGAAATAACCATATTAGAAAACTTTTCTGGAGTGCGACGCACGCACGCACACACATGAACACACACACTTACACACACAAACACACATATATATATATTAATATAGGATTACATTACTTTAATTATAGAGGAATTATACTTTAATTATACAGGAATACATTAATTTTTTCTTATTTATTTGTTAATATGAGGATTTTCAATAAATATGAATTTAATTAATTCCGTATGAGCATGGTAATCACATTTTTGAGCTAGAAAAGGCACAATTTTTAGAACATAAACAAAATTTTTAAATTTTTAATATAACCAAATACATCATAATCTTGAAGTTATTAAAGTAGCTCTATGCATATTCTTCTGTGACTATGTTAAGCAAATGTTCTTTTACCGAGATGGTGATTGGCGTTATTTTAGTCAAGTTGAGTTTTTGTGTTTTCTTTTGACTCAACCCCCCCCCCCATTTAAACAAGTGAACACAATTAAAATTAACTCAAAATTACCACGTTAGTGTGGCATGTAAAGAGGTTTTAAGACTCAGACTTCAATCTCGATATCTGTCCGTATTTTTTTTTCGTATTAATTTTTGAAGAATAAGGAAGTCAGAACAATTTCAATAAAAAAAAAGTTTGTTAAAAAAGGAACAACCAAGACTTCGAAGTCTCAAGAATATTTTCCAGATATTTATAAATATCATTCTTTTCTTTTTAGATGTAGAAATCAATCCATACACCACTCTACCATAGCTGCATTTTATAACAATTTGTTCTAAAACATACAGTTGAATATATCCACAGAAAAAGAAAAAAAGACATTTTGATCTGTTCGAATGTGACTACGTTCCTATATTTACTGTTTTAATGCGGAATTAAGATATCCCAAGTTCAATGTTATTCATCTTAGATAAAGTTTAGACCCCTTACAACATTCTAATAATCTTAGTAATTACTGGAAAATTCCCACCGGTCTCAAATTACTTAATGGCGTACATGCCATGAAACCACTCCGATATACACTCATGGCTTGGAAGATTGTAGTGATTAAAATTGGATATGTCAAGGGTAATCAATGAGTACTGCTCTAGAGAAGAAAAAAAAAACAAGGGCAAATCAAACATTCCAGACTTTTATGGATGAGTATTGATTGTAGTTGAAGTATTTTTTGAAATTTCAACTAATATATGTGATTGAGTTCAAATTTAAAAAGGTAGCATATTCGATGAATAAAACCTCCGAATGCTAATCGACGGAAAATAGCGTACTTAGGAATTGTATTTGAGGATGCTGGATTTGAGGATATGATGGAGTCATCATATCATAGCTCTTTTTTCCATAATTGAATGTTATTACTAAAATCACTTGCTAATTAATTAAACATTATAGAGAGTTTTCTCTTATATATGTTTAATGATTTGATGTGAAATTTTTGAGACATGCTAATGGTTTATGTATATATGAAACGTATAATTTGGAAAGAAAAGTGAATTTGTAATTGAAATCAATCCCATTGGTATAACAAAAATAGGAAGATTGCGTTATTTATTTTTTGTTCATCTGATTCTTCTAGGATAATTTATCGTTTCAATAGTGTTTTCGCAATATCTATGGGCATATTGAGTAATTATTACAATAAATGAGTACAATATAAATCCTACATTACAACATTTCGATTGGATTTAAGCACAAAAATATTAGAGTGTTTGGTGATTTTAATCAAATTGGTGTTTACATGTAAAAGGATCTGACTACTTATTGTATATCCTCAGTGAATTTTTATTCTTTCCTTATAAAAATTTGTTGTTCCAAAGAATGTAAATAAGTGTACCCCGTATTAGCAAACGTATTTTTAATTTGTTCTAGTAGAAAAAAATGGCATTAAACAATAAAAAATGGGGATAAAATGAAAGCATAACAAATGTAGAACACCTTTATATCCATTTTGAGCAGCAAAAATTAATTATCATTAAAGAATTCTACACGTCCTGTAAAAAGTTGTTAATTATTTAATACGCGCACACGCGTGAAAGAATATGTTCCTTTCTTAATAATAAATAGTATTCTACTTTGACGGATTCATTGTTCTTAATTAAGTTGTAGAAAACATTGGGACTAAAAGAACACACATTCTAATACTGCAGTCTGTAATAACTCTTAACAGCTTCTCATATTCATGCAACTTACAATGATGCATCAGAAAAGTTTAGAAGTATTATTTCAAGACAATAAGCACCAAATGAATTTGACTTAATTTAAATTAAAGTAATCAGTAAAAACAAATGTCCTTTCATAACACTTAGGATTATCTAATTAAATAAAAAATTTCAGTTTATAAATAATCAAATAAATAAAACTATTTTAAGAGTAAGAAGAAAATACTGAAGAATTAAAACTTAAACTTTTAGATGCGTGAAAGGTAAATAAATAAAATCAAAAATGGAGACGTCCCCCCACTCCCCCCCCAAAAAAGAATTTAGATTGAAATATTTCTCATATGATGAATAAGATATGCTCTCTAAGTGTACAGTTCAATTAATTAATAGATTCGTAAATAAAAATAGAAAAAATATAGGGAAGGAATCTAGTAAAAGATAACAAATTAAGACTGGTAATTTTAATGATAAAAAACATTTTTGCTATGTCTTTTTATTCCAATACAACAAAAAACAATAAATTTAAAGAAAACATTTTTTTTTATTATCGCCTTTATGCGCATTATCTATGTATGTGTATGCTGCCCGTAAATTAGTTTTTTGTTGCTCAAATTTTATATGGATTACAACCCATATAATTACCTTAATACAAATTTATACTTTTACTCATTAAGAGTAGCAAATTTTTACTTTGCAAATATTATTTTTTGTAGTAAAATTTCATTTACTTAATATGGTAGGAAAACTGTTCACACATCACTCGATTAGTGCAAAAATTAAAAGAACAATACCAACTTTTTATCACAATTTCAAATTTATGGTAATCAATGGTTTCCATAGAGTGCATGGGCAACATACGTATATATAATGCATTTGTGTAATTTTTGTACACGTACGATGAAAGTTTGATTTAGATTATTATCGGCCTGAGAGATCCAAATTAACCTGGAATTCGCAAATTACGATGAGGATAATAGTATTCTAAATCTGAATCCAGGCAACTGTAAAGTACCCACATAGTTTTATGATTTCATCATGCATATCAGCAGATGGTACCTATCGACTTCATATCAGCAATGGGACACTGAATGCCAAAAAATATACTGACACCATTCTAGAACCCAAAATTTACCTTTCTTCAGGGATATATTTACCAACAACGATTCATTTATTTTTCAGCAAGATTCTACAACTTGTCGCATAGTAAAGTAACCAAAAAACTGGTATAATTCTAAGATTGTTGAATAGTTGTTCTGGCCAGGAAACAGTCCTGGCCTCAATCCTATCGAAAACTTAAGGCACCGTTTGAAAACACTTGTCTGAAAGAGGTACCCATGAAATAAAAGGGAACTAATTAATGCTATAATTGTTTTTGGCACTATGTAAACACGAAGGGGAAAAAAGAACTATTTTCTGCTCAATGAAACATTGAAATGAAGCTGCACTAAAAAATAGAGGCTACACCACTAAGTACTGATAACCCACTGCTATCATCAGTATCTAATGTATATCGATAGTTATTGCAGAATATTTTTTTTTTGCCTTGGAAGTATTCAAATTCTGTTTTTTGTATTAGAGATTAAGTATTAAATTTCTTTTGAAACGGCATAATAGATTTTGCATTCTGTGCAACGTAACATTTTCTATAAACATACAAACTTAAAAAACATAACACATTTGAAAAGTGTCCAATATTTTGGTCATTACTGTGTGCAGATATAGTTCTTAAGCATGATTTTAATCAAAACCAATATAGCCGGTTTAAAAACAATCAAATTGTCTGAATCATTTCTAAAAAAATGCCAACAGTTTATATAATAAATAACTATTAAAATATCTTAATTAAATTAAAGCAGTTTCCTTACGAAATAAGTAAATTAAACAATAAATATAAATTATTTTCCATTACCAGAGAGTGTTATTTTCATGTTGTGATAAAAAAAACTTGATAATCCTTGCATTCAAAAATTACAGTATTAAGTGTCAAAAAAAACTGATCTAGTAGACGCGAACAATTGCGAAATAATCCCAATTCTCATGAGAATGGCTGGAAAAAATAACTGTGTGACGATTTATTATAATTATAAAAAGCTAGCTGAATAAAACAATGGTAGTGTGAATAGTTTTATTTAAAAAAAAATAGCATTGTGTGCTGAAAAGGATGTTACATTATTCTTAACATTATTCTCTTGCTGAAGCACTTGGCAAGAACAATATTTATTCTCCACTTAAGTGTATACAATGCTCATTTGTTTTCAGAATAAAGAGATCTTGATTAAAAAAGTACTTTTTTGGGAAATAATAATTTACATTTACTCATTTTACAATTATTTTTGAATGCTTATTTATGATAAAATTATTTTTAATGTATACTTAAACTAATTATTCGAATTTTTAATAGGACATTGAAGGCTTTTTTGTTCATTTTATCAGTTCAAAAAATCATATTAGTAAATTAATTCATTCTTTTATAGAATGATGTAATGTGTTTTTAATATACCTGAATATTGAAAAGTTTTTAAAAAATAGTCTGCATCGTTTTGTAAATGATGCAAAACTTTGAAAGATATTTGATATGAATATAAATTATAAAAATTATTGAGAGAATATCAAATTTTGAGAGAACGAATAAAGCAAATAATTCTATTTTGTCATTATTTCAAGCATGATACTAATATCAGTATTATTTTCAAAGGAAAATATTTTCAAGAAACATTTTGGACTCTCTTTGATCACTATATATCTAATATAGAAAATATTCAGTAAGAGGAAAACATTCTTTGTATAAAATACCAGATACGTCAAATATTCCGAGACTTTTTTCTCCAAGTTATCATTGGAATTCGTTTCATTCAGTTATTTATCTTAAATTTTCCCCAGGAAATCCTCTTAACATTTCGAGAAACGAATGTTGTAGTTATAACAATCTTCAAAAATACTTGTGTATGTATTAATAATGAATATATATATATATTTTATGTAATATATATAATGTTATTGGTGCAAGAAGTACCATGGTTTTCTGCCGCAAATTGTTCATTTATATATGCAGTAATATTTCTGCAGTAATATGAACGAAAATATAATTTGTTTATCTGTTATTTGTGTATTCTTCTCTATTTAATATAATACTTTTTTAATTCCATTGTATTAATTCAAATATACCACAGATTTTTTAGTTTATTTTGAAATTAATTCTTACAGATGAAAGAAATACAGTAGCTTCATTCCCAGAAAAATTGTTTTTTTAATTTGGAGGAAGGTTTCAAATATAGGGATTCAGACAGGAAATGACTCAACTCCTTTTCATGTTCTACAATTTCAGCATTTACATATAAGCAGTCATTGCAAAGGAACGATTAAAAATTTGTCAGGAAGCTGTCTTAAACACCTTCTCCTTCTTATTATTTCTTCTATCATCTTATACAAATGGAGGGATTTTATTCAGTTAAATTAGTACTCAATTCAAATAATTTTTTACATTTTAATCATGTTGTTAATAAACTCATAATTAATTTTTTTAAAAATTAGTTTAACTTGAATATTACATTACCCATTGTGCTTTTTGTGATCACCTGACTTATTACCGAGACATCCATATGATTATGCTACGAAGATTCATACTGATTACCTAATGCAGTGCTTCTAAATATTTCAATATTTGTGACCCAATTTTCAATCATAAATTCCCCCTCGCCCTTTTCCCATGCAATAACAATATGTTAAATGCAATAATAGTGTGTATTGACGATAAAGCTGCAATACGGCCTTAATTATAAACCGTACATATTATCAAGATAATTATTGAATTCTGTTTACAATTTTGCATATGATAAGCCTAAGGGTGTCATTAATAATTATTAAACTTATCTTTAATTTAGTATTAATAAATTAAGTATATCAAATACATTGTGCAGTACTGATACATTTAGAAGTATAGTATAACAGTGTAAATGTGTATTTTATTTTTATTATGCCAGAATATATTTTGTTTTGCTTCTTTTCAATACATTAATAATTTTTTAAAAATAATCTTGTACTTTCGACTTTTCGATCTTTATCACACCTTCCTAGGAGGCTCATCCCACAGTTTGAAAATGCTCATATAATGCATTAAATGCATTTTTCCTTAGTATAAGCAAGTTTATAATCTTGAAATGGAACATAAACACGAATTCATCATAGATATAAATCGATATCAGTAAGAATTATAGACAGTAATAGATTGTTATCTAATATAATTTAGAAAAATATAAATCATGTAGTACTTTTTTAAGGACAATTTTTGATACATAAAGGTGAAACCAGTAGGTTGTGTGAGATATTTGAAACGTTACTAAAATGAAAATTCAATTGGAAAGAAAATCGCTGAAAACAGTTTATTTGTATATTTATAAACAATTAACACGCACAGAGTCCAGGAATACTAACTGCTCGTGAAATAAATACCACAAACATGAAAAAAAATTATTAATTCAAAGTAATGTTGTGTATATTTTCTTCCCTCAGAATGGCATGATTTTGAGTAAAACACAGTTATCACAATTTTTAAACTACCTTTTTTTTCTTATTTTTTATCGAAGGCAAAGTTTGGATCAATCATAATAAGACATTATCTTAATATAAAATATTATAACTATAAGTAATAAATAAAATTATAACAATAAATGTAATAAGGTAAATGATGCATAGCAGCTAAACAACAAACGTATCTGTTTATTTGGGCACTATGCAATTATTTCTTAGAATAAAATGTTATAATTTGTATAGATTCAGCAAACTCGGAGTTAATTCCCAAATTTTCGTATTCTGTTTATTCCCTAATATCCCGCAAGATTCACTCCTTCAAAAGATAACTGTTCAGTTGTGTACATCCTTTAATTGCGCCAGATAGCTTTCTTAATCCCTGGATTTATTTTACGTTTCAGCTTATCTTTATCGCCAAAGACATCCAGTTTGCTTCAAAGCACTTTTTGCGTGTTCCATTCAAATGATAGAAAATGAATGCATTATCATACACAATTAGCGAGAAACTTCCCATTTAAATTACCTCTCTGAGAATCGTAGTAATCCGAGATAGGTTCCAGTTGAAAACACAGTGCTTTTGCGGAGGACACTTAACATAAAGTCGATTGCTGTTTCTTTTTTCTTTCTTTAAACTTGGGGAGATAGCAAAGAATTCGTAAGGGAAAAATAGTTGTAAAACTGTATTTTTTAGACAGAATTATGGATAAATCAGCGGCTGTCTCAATTTAAATGTTATACCGTTTCAGTACTTTGAATTCAATGTAAATTTTGTTTTATCACATTTTTTGATATTTAAATAAACGTTAGTAGTTAAATTTCTGTCGCTGTAAAAATAATAATTTGATTATATAATATATTATGCTTCTGCTGCATTTTTGTTGAGTCTCCATACTTCTTTTATATTTCCATATTATACAAAATAACAAGTCTGCATTTATTAAAATATAAATATGTCAAACTATTACTATGAGTGACAAAATAAAATTATGTGCTTTCCATCTGCTGTTTTTGGCGTGTGGCAAACCCCTTGCCGTTATCAGTTCAATACCCCGACATGAAGCATTTTATCCTACTTGGTATTCAAATGAAATGGTAAGAGGAATGGGGTTGGCATTTGGCAACAAACTGCACTTTGTAAAACCTTTTAAACGAGCATGGCTTTTGATTCCATAGCGTAATGATGATTTCAAACAGATTCGCCTTCACAAACTCGTTTTAGGTGAAGGCATTTTTATTTGTGAGGATGCTCCAGAAAGTCCTTCATATAAAGTCAGGTATACTCTTCATCATACAACATTCTTTATTTCATTTGACTTCGGTAATGTTTCAAAGAAGGCGTTAGCATATGCCAAACCTCCACCCCCAAGAAGCAAATTTACTTCAGGGTAGATTTTTTCTGAGATCCCTTTTTCTTTTTCTTTCCTTCCAGGAAGTAATTTTGTATGTATTTGCAATGTCGCTAAAAAAGCTGTGATATCCAGTCAATTGTGCAAAACCTCTCTCGCTCATGTTTAGAAAAGGATTACTGGAATCTGTGGCTCCTTTTGATTTGGCGACGCTTAAACCTTTGTGAATGTAGAGTATTATTTATACTTGTGTAAGAAAAGATGTTCGTGTTTTCGCATTATAGTTTAAAAGTGGAACGATTCAGACGCATGGAATTTGACTCACCAAAATCAATTGCAGAATGATGTGCATTTCGAATGTATTTTTTAAAACTTTGTTTTAGATTTTTTATTAAATTCAATTTTTAGAGATTTTTTATGTAGTTTTTTTGAGAATGTCTAGATATTTGCATATTTACTTTTAGTTATTGCTGCCTTTATTCATTACTTTTTTCTTTGAGACACAATCCCAACTATTACTTGAATAAATTGTTTTTCTTAAAAGTAGGAATTTTCAGTTTTGTCGATTTGACAACTGGGCTTATGTTTAGAAATCTAGCTTATGCTGCTATATTTTGATGAAGCAATTATTTTTTTCTGAAATAGATCTATAAACGTTTTTATGCTTAGAGTTACTAGGAATTTTTCAACGCTAATTTAATAACAGTGTATTTCGGCGTTTTCCGCTCAAATGTTTAACAGTATACTTAAAACTATTTAAAATGTAATTTGATAATTTAACCTCATATTTCTTCTTTTGAACCATTTATTAACATTATTATGTCTTTTCTATTTCCTCGTACGGAGAACGGGTATACCATCTAGTAGGTACATATTACTATAGAAATGTTTTCTTACAAAATAAACCTCATTATTATTTACTTTTAAATGTGATAATTTTAAATTTTTATTCATATAATGTTATTATATATATACACCTAAGCGAATGTCCAAAAGTAATACCGATAGAGGGCACTTACATATTAGCCACACCGCAGCCAAATTGGCGCCACGCGAGCCGCACTTTGATATCTAAACAACAAAGATTCTAACTTGTATTATTTGGGGAGAGGGTTGGATTTTGTTAGTAAATGGCGCGATTCGCGGGTGCGCTAATTTAGCTGCGGTGACGCTAATACTTAAGTACCCATTAAAGTTAATTCCTCATTAATGCGTTACAATATAAAACAAAAAAGGGCGAATTATGTAAGAAATAAAATTTATAAGAGATAAAATATATAAAATGAAAGAAAATGAGATAAAAAGAAATAATAATCATTCTTTCTAATTAAAACATTAATTTCATTTAAATATTAAACTTTTAGCTGATATTACTGGGAATCTCCGAATTGTTATTTTTTGCGAAACTATTTTCTTGATGGGGAAAAAAAGGTATTTAAAAAAAGAGGAGAATATGGAAAAGAAACACGAAAATTAATTAATGAAATCCATTTAAAAAAGATTTTTCTCAAATACTCATAATGTTCCCATATATTTTCGGTTCCCTTGTTACATAAAATAGTGAACTCTTGTTTTTATCGATACTTTTATAGATAACTTTTTGATTTGTTTAATTTTAACACCATTGCTTAAATTCTTTATACTATTTAAACTACCATTACAATTTTATATAATTTAGTCATTTTTTTTTATTAAAATACCTTTCATCAAATAATAATTGCTTTTTTTTATCATCATTTGCAAGTTATACATGATTTTTTCCTCTAGCATGCACGGGAAAAAATTTTAAGTTGAAAAAGAAGAAAATTGAATTAAGCACTAATTTTTATAGAAAATGTTCACTTTTATTAAATAGACAAGCAATAAAACATTTACGAAAGGAAGGAAAAAGGATTTGCTTTAAAGAATGAAATAAAGCAATTTTTTTTCCAGAAAGTCGATAATTTATTTTAAAATTAACGTTCTAGACAGAAAACAATTATTTTTTTAATTTTTTTAGAAGTACTATTTTATCAAAATCACCACCAATAGAGTATAAAATATTTCTTTTCTTTCTTAAATGAAATAAAATAAATAAATAACTAATTATTTTTGAAACAAATATTTTAAAGTTACCATTATTTTAAAATTTGCCTTTAAATGCCACTTATCGCTATAATGTTTATTAAAATTGAAGCTACGCATTGAAAGCTCACCCGTAAACTAAAACCTTAAGCTCTGTAATGTCTACTTTTATGATTAATTTATCTACTGTTCCAACTACACTGTTAATTAAATTGCATTAAAAAGCAACATAAATGTTAACAATGGACCTTCAAAATTTGAGTCTTGGTCAAATGACGAGGACGACAACTGCGATGGTATCTCATCTAACAGCTTCCACACCACGTCAATGGAAGGACTTTAAGCCTCAACAGATTTAATGTGCACCTGTTCCCTCTACATGGGTGACCTCCAGTGGCACTAGGCTTGAACTCGTGATACCGGCCACGAGTCCCCTCCATGATATTTGGGCTACAACGGCCATAAAACATAAGGCAGATAATAAAGTTTTTCAATGTGTCTTCCTAAGTTCCAGTGGCGTTTGCATGTTAAGTGAATAGATAGTAATTCCTGTGAAAAGATAGGAGTGGTTAGTAGAGTTATTTAAGCCATAAATCAGATATTTCCAATGAAATGTGCTTATATTAGTTAAGATAAGTGCTTGTTTTATTTCAAAATGCAGGGGATTTTTCAAAATTGGTTTAATTTTCTATTATATAGCGGCAACAAAGTACAGATATATGTATTAGTAGAGTAATGATAAACATCCCCGGAAAGGTTATGTTTTCCTTATCATCAGGAGAAATCAGATAGATCAAAATAATGAAAGATGATTAGAGTATACAATTAAAATTTTAAATCTGTTTGAAAGTTTTAAAAATAATCCATGTAGTTTCTTTTATAAAAAGATTATTTTATTTACTCTTTAAACCTAAGTTACATTGATAAAATGTAAGCAATGTGTATATATTTGATTCAGCTTAAGTTGGAACATCGATTCACCTGACAGAAACAGAATGAAATATATATTTTCGGAGAAGCAGAAAAGTATTTATCAATAACATTTTCATGAAAGAATGTTAGAATATGTTTAAAATGTATTTCAGAAATGGTCTAATATATAAAAATAGCCACAAATGGAAAACAAGTATTTTTATAACACCCCAAATATTACTTAATAACAGATGCACTTACAAGCACATAAAAACATTCAAAAGGATTTAAGGTGTCCGACTACGGTTCGGAATCGTGAACTTGCAAAAGCGGAGAAACAAAAATTCCTTTCAATATTTAGTGACATTTAGATTATAATTGTCTGATAAAATTGTTTTAAAAGTATTATTGAAATAAAAAAAATATTTAAATGCAATATTTTGGCAAAAAAATTAGCATTGAATTACCTATTTTCAAAACATTCTCCTCTTCGAAAAATGCTTCTGTAAAAATATTTTGCTTACATATAGCTAAGAATTCTTTAGAGAACTTGAACTAGGGTTTTGAAAAATTCATATTATTTTCAGAGTTACAACCAATTAAAAGAATTATCGGGGGTTTTTCTCACAACATTTCTACACTGTGATGTATTTAAATATGGATAAATCCTTTTCTAAGCCATATGTTCTTAACATTTTAGTTCACACTCTGTTCAGAGGTTTGAAATATATATAGGCAAAATATTTTTAAAACAGAAGCATTTTTATAAAAAGAGAATATCTTGAAAATATGTAATTCTAAGTCAATTTTTTGCAAAAGAAATTGCATTTAAATAAATTTTTTAATAATGTTTTTTAAACAATTTTTTACGTGTATTCTAATTTAAGCGACACTAAATATTAAAAAAAATATTCCTTTGTACGATTTTGTGAAATCAAGGTTCCGAACGTAGTCGGATACCTTAACAGCAAAGTAATAAATCACAATTTTTTTAAGAGAAAAATAAATAAATAAAAATAAAATAAAATAATTTTTTTTAAATGAACGAACAAAATTAAAATTTGTAAAATTCTATGCATAAAAAAGTATATAAAGAAGAAATATCTACCATAAAAAGGCTAAACTTAAAAATTATTCTACTGCAGCTTTCTCCTTAGGCTTATTTTTATTTGTATTGAGCATGTATCCAAGAGAAGAAATGCATTTAAAAATTTATTTATACCCACTTTTCTTCGAGATTTTGCTACTTTAAGATGATGCTGGAAAAAGAGTGGCCATGTTTACGAGAGATTTATTCGCCGTGTCTGTGATTTCTATAATAGAGTAATAAAGTCATGAGGTCCGAGAAAAAGAAATGGAATGGCGGATATTAAAAGAAGAAGATCCTAGAAAAAGTGATTTCTGCATTTGGGAAAAGGGAAATAAAAAGAAATTCCCTCCTGCAGAGGTCATTCTCATAGTTTCTGTGAAAGCAGAGAGGGAATTCATTCCCATTGAGGAACGGTAAGGCAGTCACTGAAACTCAGCGATGATTTTTTTTCATTTATTATAAATATTTCTTGCATCGTTTCTCTCTTTATGGAAAGCTAAAATGGAGTTATTTTTTCTTTTCTAAATTCCCATACGATATGATGAAATTATATATTTTTACTCAGTTTACTAATAGTACTTCTAAGTTCTTCTAGTGAGGTAACTGTAGGTAGTGCCTTTCTGATGTATTAAGAAGATTCCCAATCGACATCAGAGTCCATTGAATTAATTATACGGTTTTTCGTCTGTGGATGAGATTCTGCACTAAAACTTAGCCACATCAAGATGAAATGAAAGATAATTTTTGCTTAAGGTATCCAAATACTCGACGACTTTTTAAAAAAAATAGAGGTATGGGGATTTTTTGTTGTTCTTAGAATTGTTTAGTACTTATTAAGAAAACTATGCTCAAATTAAGAAGAGAAAAAGAAAATATTACTAAAATGGGAAACAAATGGTAAACATTTACAAAAAATAATATAAACGTGGCCCATTCTGTACCAAAAGTTTATGAACAAATTTTCATTTTTTAATTCCGAGGTGTTGCTATGTTATTCATTTTTGAAATGATCTTCTGGATAAGAGATATTTTATTTTTTACAAAAACTAGAGCATTTTATCTTAGTTATTATATGATATAGCTTCAAAAAACAGTGATTATATTCCCATAAGGGACTGTAATTTTTTTAGTAATACAGTGATTGATAAATCTGACGGTTAAAACACTTCTACTATTATACAGAATGAACACAAAAAATTTCAGTTAATTATTTTCAAAACTTTTTGAGCAATCGCTGGCCCGGTTTGAGCATTTTGTAAAAAAGAAAATTTCGCTTAAAACCTGTTTTAAAGTATGGCATCTTGTTTAAAACTTATTTAAAATAATGACATCAGCTTTTATTAAAAAACTTGTACTCTTTTTTTTGTAGTGAACGGAAAGTTATAAACTTGGTATTTTTATAAAGCTAATAAAACGGCCTGTAAAAAAAATCATAAGAAAAATTTGGCAATTTCTGCAAAATTCATAATTTTAGAAAAGTTAGGTACCTGAAATGGTTTTAATATAACTCCATTATATATTTCGTGCTATAATCTATACTTTTTATCATATCCACATTCTTAAATATTTTGTTCAGAAACCACACATATTGGATTATAATATAATAATTATCAAAATAATTATCAACTTGCACACAGTTGTACATATATTATACACATAAAGATGTAATTTTTCCCTTTAAAAGTCATAAAAGTAAATATATAATGGTTTATTACATAGTAAAGAAGTCTTTAAAACTACAATACCCCGTTCAGATTCTTATATCCAGAGCTCTCATTTTAAATGCTATCAATATGATTTGATCTGCTTTGTAATGTTACATCTCGCATTTGTTGCACATTCCTATTGTTCTCTGCAACCACTCTGCACAAATATCTGGTACATCCGCAGCAAACAATTCCCTTCTGTGCTTACATACTCGAATCACCAGTACCAGAGAATGTTGTTGTAATCTATTCTCCAATCCGGAAACGAGATATCCCAAGCCGAAAGTCTATTCATTTTAAGGGAAGCGCAAATCCTGCATCTTTTCTAATAGCCTGAATAATTATCAGGGACCCTCCTCGCGATTTCTGCCTGTTTAATGGAGCTGAATGTCATTAAATTTACTCCGATTTACACTCCATAGTGGTTGGATTGCGGAGATTGAAATGAGGAAATGCTAAACACTATCGCTTGTGAAGAACAAAACGAGGAAATTAACACTTTTCAATGTGCAAGCAGTTTGAGAATGATCACAAACCAGTAGAACATCGTGGGATTGCTAACAGCTATATTATTTTATTCAATGGGCTAGATTTCAGTGCGACAAGTTTCGCTTAGAATTTGTTGAAAGTATGACACATCAAACAACTCTATTTAACTTTAAGATTGCTTAAGTTATACAGCAAATAATTTATATTTTAAACCAGATCCATTTACAGCATTTTGAAAATTAAAGGAACTTGAGTTGGTCATAATCATAAGGTTTGGTAGTATATGAAATCTAGATGGAAAAATAACACATGTTAAGGTAACACTAATGTAAATTTAAACAACAGATTAACAAAGTCATTTTTTTTTCTGGGAATGGATATTAAAATTTTAATAAATTATTTGCTGGTGGATGTTGATATTTTCACGTTTATGTAATTTGATGTTTATTTTGTACATAAAATATTTTTATAATTTTTAGCAATTTATTCTGTTGAATATTTTTGAACGTTTATACGATGTTTGTAATATAAAATTGATCACAAAGTTCAGTGCCATTTTATATCTAAATGAGCGAATTAAATTGAAGAAACATTGGCAAGATAGTAATAATTTTACTTTGAAAAAAAAACACGAATAGTATTTAAAAGAGAAAAAGAAAATAGTACATAGATTGTATAAACCATATAGAAAATAAAGCTCAAAATATACAAATATAATATATTAATTATATAATAATTTTGTGATGTTATAATCAATCACAATGTGTTTCTACCGTCTAATCCCTTATCTATGTCATCAATTTAAATAAAAAGGAACTTATAAATGTTGTCTGTATGGGTATTCAGCATATAATTTTACCCAATTTAAATTAACGCAATTTACAATATGTCATTCAAATTACTCTATTATATTCATCAGGGTCCAGTTTAATACAAGAGTTTTTGAGGTTTCCCTTATATATAAATAATTTTATGTTACATGATAACTAAACTTATTAGGAAATTTTAACTTCAGAACAAAGTATTTCAATTTTTCCCTTTTTTTCGCCTTGCAGAATAAAAGAGGAAAGCTGAAAACCCCGGAATATCTGTAACACTATCTTTACCCCTTCGCAATCCGAATTGAGAGTCACTTTCAACCAAAATCGCTTTTAGTAGATTTCTATCAAACAAAAGAAATATGTTTGCCAAACCCCGATTCCTTAGATCTAAGACTTACAGAAAGTGAGTTTTTATTCACAAAATTCCCAAATCCTCTTAAGAGTACATTAAAAGAAACTTATTTTCTGTGCATCATTGCTCAACAAAAGGAGCATACTTAACAAACGTCAAGCATGTTGGTGCAACAATTTACAAAAAGAAAATTTTTATCTGCAACACCCACTTATAACCCTTTACAACTCCCCTTATTTGTTGGTTTCTCCAAATTCATTCTTAGCGACTCTCTAGTTACTAAAAGAAACCCTTTCAGCAGATTTCAAGTATGTATGTCTAATAATTCTTAAAAACGGCAATGTTTATATATAATGCCCCTCAGAACCTGTGCCACCCACCGTGGAAACGTATTTCCGATAAATGTGTTCTAAGCAAATTTCTATATAAAAAAAGAAACATATCACATTTAAAGAGTTTCTGTGTTCAATATTTCAAAAACAAGAACTCTTATCCATAACGCTTCCTTAACACCTCGCAACCTCTTCTAGAGTAGATTAATGCAAAAACTTGTCTCAGCGGATCTCCACTCAACAAAAGAAACAAGCTTACCAATCTACAATTCTGTATGTATGATAGCTGAAAAACGGGAGTTTTATAGAGAACGACCCCTTATGCTTTGCAATAGAACCAGTTTTAGCGGACTTTTACTGCACAAAATAAACATGCTTAAAAACTTTCAAGTAAGTAGGTTAATGGTTCGGAAGATCTCGTAATGAATGATTGAGTGAGTGAGTCTCTTTTTTTCCTTTTAAGTATATAGATTGAGTTTTGAAGCTCATATTTTATGGAATTAAATACAATATAACAGAATAAAGATAATGCATTATATTCACCGCTATAGTATAGAAATTAATTGAAAATCCACATTTTATACAATGTGATTATATTTAAAGTTGCGTTTGGATTTCCACATTTGAGTTTGTTAGACAAACTCGTGGTTTCTCCCTTTTTCTGTCTCATAACATATATACAACAGGTACAACCAATAATTCATTTCCTTGCAAAATTAAATTACTCGATACAGTGACAGTCATCAGCATGTTGTTGCTTTAGTCTGTTTCTCAACCAAGGAAAAAGCTATTTGAAGTCAACAACCAATTATTTTTAAGGGAATCGCATTTCTTGCATATTTTCTAAATGGCTCAGTAACAATGTGGCAACTTCCTTGTGGAGTAGAAGGCCTAATGGAGACATGTATCATTAAACTGGCTTAGATTTATACCTTATTGTTGAAAGATTGGGGAAATTTAAGCTACGGAATGCTAAGCACCTATTACTGATGGGGAATAAATTGCGCAAATTAATATTTTCCGGTGTGCAAATAGTTTGCGAATGGACATGAGTGTTGGTAATTTCTTTTGAAACGCATAGTGCCAAATAATTACGAACAGCTTAGTGTTATGTGCATATACTATGTTTCATTCTGCAGTTTGAGCAGCATAGAAAACTCTTACTAAAATAAAAGTTATTAATGATGCTGTCCAGAATATTCCTTTAAAGTAAAAAATTTAAAAAAATAATATGATGATGAAGAAAGAATACAGAATATAAGTTTAAAGTGTAGTTCTTCTTTTCATCTAAGGAATCATATCATATAATGACAAAAATTTACTATAATAACGATTTCATTTTAGATTTTAACAAATGAAATATCTAAAGTTTTTATAAAATGCAAGCAAAAATTATTTTTGCTTACAAACTATCGTGGTTTGACTGATTGAAAGTACAAAGAAACATTTTTCTTTCTTTTTCCACTGCCAAAAACAGAATCCTTTTCTTAGCAAAATAATATAAATGGGAATAATTTCCATTTAGATGCCCAATAATTTATGTTTGCAGGAAGGTAAATTAAAATGAAATGCCAACACAATCCATTAATATTTTTTTCCAACTATTACTACTAGAAAACATGCGACAATTGTTCATAAAATTTATAAATATACCAAGGTGTTTCTTTCCACATTCATAGCCTTTTTATCTTAATTGCTTTCTTTAACGTTATTTTTTTATTATACATGTTGTGGAAACATCGCATGCTATCATTTCACAGAAGCAACGTAAATGGTTATTTCTAAACGTTACTCTAATTTATATAACTTGGTCCAACTTATCTTCCCATTACCGAATCAGAGGAGAATGGCGTGGACATTACTTATAGAGCAATAAAATAAATTGTAAATAATTATTAAATTGCTCATAGAAAACCAACTTTTACTGATTTAATTAGGAATTACAAAGCAAATCATTTGTTGATCAAATACAACTTAAATATTAATTTAAAATTTAATTATAAAATTCCTGTAATGTGTCTAATTAGTTTAACTATTTCATTGAGAATTTATGACAGTATAGAAGATACAAAGAAAGCTGTTATAGGACAGGAGCTTTGAAGTATTAAATTATGATTCTAGCCAGACATTTTAAATTTTTTGATCTCGATATAAATTTATTTTCTCATATTCAAACTCTTTAGTATATCAATATATACATATATATATATATATATAGTTCAGTGTTTCTCAAACTGTGGGTCGCTCCCTCCTTGGAGGCGTGGTATACATACGTGGGGAGCGGGAGGATATCAGAAAGGTGAAGATAAGAGATTTTTTTTTAAAAAACAATTATTAATTTATTGAAATGAAGCAATTCAAAGTACATTCTAAGGTACGAAAAGTAGCATAATAACTATCCTATTACTAAAAAGTTTCATAATATTTAACCTATTATTAAAACTAACCTTAAATATATTTTTACTCAAAAGTAACAAATACAAAATTGAATGCTTATATTGATCGTTTATACGTTTTATAAATAAAGTCGTATTGCAACTTTAGCATTTAAGTACATTTTAGTGCATTGAATACATTGTCATTGTATAAGGGGGTAGTGGGTTACGAGGAAAATTATAATCGAAAATTGGGTCACCAATATCAAAAGATTGAGAAGCACTGAAATAGTTATTTTGAAGCTAAGTCCAGTCATTATCCAAAATTATATGTGTAAGTTCATTATATATGTAAATTGTGTTTGAAGTCAGTTTTTTTAAAATTAATATGGCAAATATATATAATGCTTAAAGTAAAGTGTCTGAAATGTAGGATGATTTAATCACTCATGTTTTACCAACAAGAAATGTACTTTTAAAGTAAAAGGTTTTAAAATAATCCTTAAATAAAAAAAAATCAATAGTTTTTGTGATTTACTTTAACAAAAAATGAGAACTGAAACATTTAAATGAATGGAAATTGTGGTGAATATATGCTTTCGCATTAATAATTTTTTTTAAAAAAAATCGCTTTTCTCAGAAAAGGAATTGGGATTCTGTGAATTTTCAAAAGAGAAAAAATATAAAATGTGCAGACATTTTCCGAGAAATTTAGATACATTATTAGAATAAATTATTAGTATTCAATGAAATCTCTTGGAAAGACTTATTTTAGATAATATTGCATTATACGAAACTATAGTATTCTTGTCTCTCGCAAAATTTTAATCAATCAATAATATTAGAAAAAAATTTCCTTCTATTAAATGCATATTGTTCTGGTGGGTTAAGATATATTTTACATAAAAGGAAGTTTTTATTTGATTGTAAAATTATTTCTGATATAGCTATTTTTGAATTTATGCAAAAACACAAAATATGATTGAAATATAATTTAAAATATTTAATCACAAGAAATTAAATAAATTAAAATTGTATTACATTTAATATAAATAATTATGTACGTAATTTATTATACTTCTATATTCAATGCATGGACAATAAGATAAAAATGTGATGAATTGTTATTTTTTATTTTGTGTTTTTAATTAAAATTGTTTATTGTGACATATATGCTAAAAAGGATGATTGCACTTGCAAATGAAAGTTTATCGCACATGTTTATTTTCCAAGTTTATATAAAAAAAAAAATAAACGGGAGCCAAATAATCGTGAGAGCAAATCATGACCGAAAGCAGGAATCTATTGAACAAGCTCTCACAGTGATTAAGTGGATGTTTCTATCGTTCTGATACACATTGAATCTTTATAGAATCTAAGTCCTCAAGATAGTGTTATGTGAAAGTTTGGAGAGGTAGTTACGAGTTGAGACGCAACGTCCTTCTCTAATGAATGAGTTTTGAAATTATAACATCATGAATAGACCTCGTGTACATTTGAAATGCTACATTAATAAACAGAAAAAAAAATTTTTAAATTACTTCTAAGCCAAAAAAGCATTTTTTTTAAAAAAAATTCCATATGAATTTAATAAAATATTTTTTCTGTGTTTCAAATTTTTGAGGAATTTTTCTCAGATTTTGCGTAAATTTATCTCTTTTTTTATGCAATCATAATGAAGTACTTCCAAAGCATACCAAGTTAAGTGAGAATTATTGCAGAAATACTTAGAGGTATTCTGTAAGATATAAAAGTTTTAAAGAAATATTTCAACATAAAAAACGAATTAATTGAGGCAATATAATGCTACTAATCGGAATTCTTATTTTAAAAATGATTTTTAATAAAGATACCTACTCGTTGCATTGATCCATGTATGTAAATTCTCCATTAGACTAATCAATTTACATAATAAACGTTGTTTAACATGTTTCAAAGTAAAATCAATGTTTATACGTTAGTGATTTCTTAAATCTGCTTTAACTTTATTTAAAATCGTTACATTTAAATTGCCGGCCATATTAGGCTACAATGATGTCTTTCTAATACAGAAACACATGATTTTTATCAACCAACACATCAAATAAGTCTGTCTCAAATTACAGAAAAGCAAAAATAATTAGTTTCAAGAGCGGGAATGGACCTAATACGATGCAATTTGCAAAGATAAGGAAATACTCGGTATTAATTCATTAACTCCCGAATTCTATTCACTTCTTAATTGTACTCTTAAATCCCTCTATTTCAAGAGATAACAATATTCGCTGGCGTCAGTCATTAAATTGCTCAGATAGTCTTAACATTACTAAGATTTAGTGAAAATTTCAGTTTATCTTGATCAGAAAGGACTTCTATTTCCGCTCACGATATTTCTTTTTTGTCTGCTAAATAATGACCTCCAGTAATAGGAATATATTACCATACATAATCAGGAATGGTTTTCTAATTTAAATCATATGAAAGTAATTTTGAATAGTACAGAATAAAATTCAGTGGATACTCCTGTTTTTATTTAAGGTTTCAATAAAATTAGGTGATCATTTTAATACAAATGCAGGTGACTATTTTAATACAGTGAAATTCATTTAAGGCGAAAACGCTTAAAGGCGCTAAATGGTGCAGGATACTAGATTTGACGGGAGTGGAGTCTGGTTCTATGGTAACCACGTTCCTCAGTTCTCGTACCTTTTCTCAACACACAAGAATTGGTGTGTCGAGACGTAGTGAAAAACAGACTTAGTCTCTTCTCTGCATGCTGCTTGAATTTCGGTGGACTCTGTGCTGCTGTAACGTGTTCACTCATCCATTCCATGAAGTGCTCTATCTAGCCTGTTTCGATATGCAAAGTTGATACTTTGAAATTCTGCTATTATAAATACTTCCAAATACTATTATTGATGTGTCTAATACGGCTGTGACATGATACTTTATATTTCGCATTTTAGTCATAAACTATTGACATTACAGGTAACGTGTTTTTGGTACTTTTTTATGCACTTCCTGAGAGGGGAATGAGATTGCAGTTTTCTGGCTCTGTTTTTGGGACACCCTGTCTAATCGTGATTTAGGTGGTGTCTATCGAGGAAGCAGTTATTTTCGAAATATTTGAACCTTTTTTTTTCACCTGGACACTAATTTTACCTAAAGTATATGGATTTTGAAGAAAATGGGTATAATGAACTCAGAAAATTAAATAAGAAAATAAGTAAGACGCATTATAAAAGTAATTAACATATCAAAATAAATATAGGAGTAAGATTTGCGTTTTTTCTTTATAATATTATACATAGAAAGATAAATATATCAGTATTATCAAAACAACAATGCATACATAAATTTAATACCTAAAAATTTTAGGCGCAATTTTTTTAAAAAAATAGGAACCAATGTAAAGTTAATAGATTTGCTTCCTTAAAAACGTAACTGTATTAAAGTATGATACTCTGAATGATGATGGATATACACATGTGTATAATATTAAAATTTATTGAAAAACATTTCATTAATTGGCAATATTTTTGGTTGGTCCCCCTTAAAATGTAAATGCATTTCATTAATTTATTTTTTTCTTTTAAGATCATTAACTTCTGGTTAAGAGCCATTTCCATTGGAAAAAATTATTTGTCAAACTCTTGGAGTAAAGTGTCAAGAATCATTAAGTTTTAAATATATTTTAATGATTGAGAGAGCTGTAAAAAGTTTGTGCTTTCAGATACTGTCAAATAGTACACATTAATAATTTTCAATATTTTAAAGGATATGTATAGTTAATTACGTTTATCTATACATAAATTGTATTTCCTAGTGCATTAAAATTTATTTTAAAGAATAATACATTTTTTTTGTCTCTATTTAAGATGTACATAGAAACTAATAAAACAAGCAATAATGTTTAAAAATGCACCTGAAGAATTAAAAATTACAATGTTATGTCTTAGAAATTCTCCACGTAATACATTTTATTTTTAATTTTTTCTCTAAGCATTATACTTACATATTTTTCTTTTTAATTTTTAATAACGTAGATTTAGTCAGAGGAATTCTCGTATACACTTTTTATCTCTAGATCTAAAATAACATGATTAAATTTAAAAAAGAAGAATTTGTTTCCAAAAGAAAGCAATTAAAGGAAGCTACAAAATAAGGCATTGCTTTGCTGTAACAACCAATGTTTCCATAGCAATGGTATTCTCCCCACCCCCTTTTTATTTCATGTTATTTCAGGAAAGAATCCGGAAATCTTAGCAATGCTTTTTTCTATAATTATTTGAAAGTTTCAATTTTACAAGAGTCACAAAGGAACTAAAGTTTATCTTAATAGTTAATTTAATAGTTGCTCTTAGGTTTACTTTATTCACTAGAAGTATTTTCGGAAGTTTTTAAAAATTTTGTAATATATGTTTTCTTATCCAAATGATAAAAAAGCGCAACGTTACAAATTTTTCCGTAGAAAAAAAATAAGTTTCAGCGATAATGGTAAAGTAAAAATTTTTTTTAAAGAATTATATAAGATTACAATGAAAATAAGTGAAAGTAAAAAGGAATGGAAAAGTTTAAAATTATTATCTTAATTAATTCTTATATGATGCTTGTTAGTGTTTTATATTAAATTGGCAAAAATTACTAATTTCTTTCTAGCTTTTCAAGATAAAAATATGTTTGCTTGAAAATCAGTTTTTAAGGAAAAAAAAGTATTTCATTTATTTTTTTTCACCAGTTTGAAAAAATTCGTTAAAAGTAATATATTTTACATGTTCATGTAATTGAACTAGAAATTATTATTTCGCTAAGGATGCTATATTAATAATATCGTTACTTGTACAATAAAAACAGATGTTGTGTTTGTGAAATTATATTCTACAAAATTTATTTCGATTTTAGTAATCAGTATCCTCAATGGAATATTCCGAAGGGGTCTCAGGGGTGTTAGCTTTTTCTGGAGGGCTGAAAATATAAACAATATTCAAATACATATAACTCTTTTAAATTAAAATTAAATAGTTCGAATCTTTTACACATTATTTATAAAGGAATGAGGCTTCAAAAATGTGTATAAAATGTTTAAAATATAATCATAATTTTAAAAATTAAAAGTATATGAAAATAAGGAATTTTTATAAGAAATATTAATTAAGTTTTACTGCGCGCACGCTATTTTCTAAAATAGTAGCCTTTGATGCATAAAACTTTATAGAATTATAAAATGTATCATACACTTTAAAGCCCTAGTAAATTAAGAACAATATGTCTTTTGTATTTCAAAATGTTTGAAAAACATTGAAATTTTTTTAAAAAAAATTTGAAAATATAAATTTTTATTTCTTAAAAAAACATATAATTTATTATTATATTTATTTAAATTTACTACGTCGTGTATAAGGATACATTTAACTGTATAAATCAACTTATTGCTAGTAATTAAAGCTAATATTTTTGAAAATAGCATGCGCGCAGTAAACTTAATTAATATTTCTTATAAAAAAATTTCTTATTTCCATATGTTTATAATTTTTTAAATTATGATTATATTTTAAACATTTTACACTTTTCTGAAGCCTTATTCCTTTATAAATAATGCGTAACAGATTCGAATTATTTAATTGTAATTTAAAAGAGTTATATGTATTTGAATATTGTTTATATTTTCAGCCCTCAAAAAAAGTTAACACCCCTGAGACCCTCTTAAACTGTTTTTTCCCCGCTAATCAATATTTTTGTCTACTTTAAAAGGACATAGTTTTAGTTTATTTATTAAGATTTTTTTCCAATATCTAGACAATTTTTTAAAACTATATCAGACATTTAAAAAATAAATGTAGTATTTACGACTGCATTTTACTCCTGGTATTCATGTATGCTGACTTACTAAGAATAAAATCAGTATTGCTCTGTTTAGAATCATCGAAATAAGACAAAGCGTCCATTAGAATAGTTAAATAACTCACAAGAATAAACAATTTCAGATTAGCAAATAAATCATCACTATTTCAGAAATAATTTCTTCTTTAAAAAGATTCCTGGACAATCTTAAAATCAAATTAACAACATGAAAAAATACCTAACTCCAATCAAAATGTCCTACTTTTAAGCCACCGGATATAGTAACTATATTATCGCGTATGTATGCTTGACAGTCCTAGAGATAGAATGAAGTAAATGCATATTGAATACAGAAGTAAATGTATTTTGAATACGGAAGTAAATTTATATATAAATGGAATACAGTATTATCTATAATTCCAAGAAAAATAATATGAGCAAAAAATCATAATGCAATGATTTTTCGCTTTATAATATTTAATATAATATAATTAGAAGCTTCGAATACTTATTACTAACGACTAAAGACTAATTTTTCATAATTTTTTTAAATTAGGTAAATAATTTGGTTTACCTAAAAATTATGCACATAGATGAAAAAGAATGAAAATATTTAAATTAATGCTATTTTCATTATTTTTGAAGAACAAATAGATAAGAAGAATTTTAAAAAAAATATTTTCCGCTTTCAATAATTGTCAGAGATATTTGTCTAGATTAAGAAAAAAAATGTTTTTGGAAATATTCATGTCTACAGAACACCGTCGCAATAGTGTTAATAATTTATAGTAGATTAGAGTAAGTAAATTACGTTTGATTAATTTTCTGTAAAAAAATTTAATGTGACTATTTTAGAAGTATTTGGGGTATATATTATATTTACTACAAAAAAATGGAATATAAGTCAAAAATGAAGTACCGTAAATATACAATTTTAGAATAAAACTATGAAAAGTCCAAGGAAATTTCGAAAATTTTTCCCCCCGAAAAATCAAAAAGAAAAATATATGATTCTATGGTCTCAATAACATCAAATAAACTGAAATAAGGTATAACTACAAAGAAACATTATACTCGGTCTGCGAGTTTCATACCGTTCTATGTGACTTACGTGATTGCTCGTCACATGACCAGAAAAGGAAATGGTGTACATCAGTGCTTCTCAAACTTTCAGTATTGGTGACCCAATTTTCAATCATAATTTTGATCGCGCCCCCCTTCTCCATACAATAACATTGTATCGAATGCAATAATAATGTAATTTGATACTAAAGCTACAATATGACTTTAATTATGAACCATGTAGTATCAGGTGTTAATGGATGAAGGAAGGTAGATGAGCTTGGGTATGTTATTTCTCTTTCAACAAGAACTTCGTTGGGAGTAGTGTATTTAGTTCTATTTGTCAGAGAAATAATTATGTTTTTTTTCAGTTCAGATTAGTAGTATTTTAGCCTGTTGTATCTGCATATGAAAGAATCTAAAGATGGGTTTACTGAGTTGCCTCAGAACTGTAAAACCTGTTAGGGAAATAATAATATAGTAACAGATTGAGCGGAATAAAGATGTTTAGTATTTTCACCTTCTGAAATGGATGTAAACTTATTTCCTTCATAAAATGTTTAATCATGGTGTAATAATTAACACCATAAGAGCACAAACTATCAAGATAAATATTCTATTTTGAATATAATTTTTACTTTTGACAACCCCATGGGAGTCAGTGTTGATTATTAAACTTGCTTTTTTCGTTTACTATTCATACATTTATTATCAATGCATTGTACAGTACTGATAAATTTTTAAGTATATTATATTAGTGTAAATGTGTATTTTCTTATTTATTATGTCAGAATGTATTTTGTTATGCTTACTTTCAGTAAATTAATAATTATTTTAAATAATTTTTTACTTTTGATTTTTCGATACACTCGCGCCCCCTTATAGAGTTATCACGCCTCACTAAGGGGGCGCGCCCCACAGTTTGAGAAACACTGGTGTATATACATTTATTTATACCTATTTTTCGCCAAAAGTTAGCTATTAAAGCATACTTCGAAATTGTTATCATTGAAATTGTATTCCTTTCTTGAATGATTTCTGTCTTGTAGTAATAAAGTCAAGAGAGTTCTCAGTGGATAGAAAATGGCAGACACCAACAGAAAACGAATCTAAAAGAAGTTGTTCCGTTTTACGTACGAGTTTTTCTCGTCTAAATATCGTTTCTTGTCGTTGCCTCGAATAGCATTGAGGGAAATCTTTGCTGAATCACATTCAGGAACTGTTAAAACTCAAGTCTGTGTGGATCTTTCTCATATTTTTTTAACGTCTTCCTTTTTCGAAGAAATAAAATGGAATATATTTCTCTCTTGCTCGCCAAATAAGATACCAAATCCAAATATTTGTGCTGAACTGTCTACATTATTCATGTTAGACAAATTTTTGTTCGTTACTACGGGTAATGACTTTTTGATGATTTCTAAGAAGACTCCCGGATGGCATGCAGGTGCAATTTATACCGAAGAGGAAGAACCTTTTGAAGATAACTGCAATTTGTGCATTTAATTGCAAGATGTTAAAGAAAGTAAACTATCTTTGTTGTGTGTCACTAAGTTCTTATAATAAGGTTTGCTTAACTAACTTAAATGACAACATTAAATTGGATTTTAATTTTACCGTTTCGAGTAAAAATAAATAAGTCTTGAGATAATATATTGCTGTAATATTATTCAAACATTTTTGTTTGTTTTTCATTGTCGGAGTTTTTAAAATTAATTATTTTTATTTTTCCGTGTATTAGGGCGAAAAAAGGAGGGAAATAACTTTTTGCAAATATGTTTTAGACATAATCGTGGAATAACTTACAAGAAAGTAAGAAAAATTGATCCCTTTTTATACTGTCTAACTCTAGATCATTTGTTGTTGCCCAGATTGAAGGTAAGTCCTTCAATGTGTGTGCTAACCATATATACTACCTTGTAGTTAATCTGAATGAAAATTAAGCTTTTCTTTTCGATTATGAAATATCAAACCCTCAAATTAAGAATCCTATTCAGTTAGCAGCAGCATATTTCTCTCACTAATTAGCGTAAAGTTTTTCAATGAAATTTGACTACTGTTGCTGTGTATAAGCCAAAAACTTAATAGTGAAATTTATCAACTGAGAAGTGCACTACTTTCCAAAAATATAACAGTTGTTTTATATTTTAGAAGTAGGTTCACTTTATTTTTTGTAAATTTATATCCAGGAATTTATCTTTTTTCACTAAAAGCAATTCACGTGAGGATCAATAATTTTACTTTACGTAAAAAAAGTCTATTGGTACAGATTTCATTAAATACTCGACTCATTATTAATTTCAATTCAAATTTTGAATTAAATAATTCCTGGTAGCTTGAAAGGAAAGTGATAGGCTATTTCAAATGCAGACTTCGGCATTTGCTTGTAGTTAAAAGTTAAAGTATAAAACAAACATATATTTTTTAAAAAGAGATTCTTCTGCTGAAAAGACTTAATCAAGAAGTATTTAAATACTTTTTGATTGTTTGTGTAATCTAAATACAAATAGATCCTTCTAAAATGCTTTGTAGAACAATTTATTGGAAATGTTCCAATAATGTCATGTAAATTTCAATTTTATTTCAAGTCAGGGCTTCGTCAACAAATACTTTTTTTCGAAAGTACATTGTTAAGTATAGAAGAGAAAAAAGATTTGCCTCAATTTCAACAATGTCAAATCATCGAAAGTCATTTAGATGCATACGCGTTCAAAAGAATGATACATTCAGAATTGCACAAAAAGTTTCCTGAATTGCGGGGATATTCTTTATAGATCTAAAACCTTCTAGCAAATGACAGCCTACAGGAAAAAAATTGGAATAAAATTATGGATAACTAATCTGAAAAAGTTTTCCAGAAATTTTGAAAGATTAAAATACTAAATTCATAAATGAGAAGATTAAGTACACAGTTCAGGGTTTTTTTAAACTTCAGGAAACCATTTGCACATTATATAACTAATTTTAAAATTTTTATTTTTTTACTTGATTAGTTATTTTTTTCTTTGAAATTTGTGATAGGAGTCATCTATATTTATTTATTTATTATGGAAGAGAAAAAAATATTTAAAAAAGACTTCCTACAACTAACGAATTGCTAAGAAGCACATACATGCTCTTTCTGAGGACAATTATTCATATCATAAACCACTATAAAATTCACAGATATATTATTTCAAGAAAGTAATTGATAAAACATTGGATACTAAGTAAAAAAAAAACAATTTGTAGTACTTTTTAAATCAGATAAACTTCAAAACATTACCATAAACTATTCGGAATGACAGAATGACAGTATTAAGGGAAAGTTTATGCAGATATTTTCAAAGCATTCTTCCCAACTATGAAAGGGAAAAACATTACAAGGAAACTAAGAATATGAACTCAGACTATAAGTAAAATTAATCATAAGGATTACAGTTTTGAAAATATAGACTTAGGCTCTCATGTTTTAATTGAAGCAGATTAGGGAATGAAAATGACAAGGCATCCAACGAAATATGGAGAGAGATATGATGTGACAGTAAATGAAAACTTCAACAATATTAACTATTGCAACCAAAAAAAATGAGTTATTTACTACACTTCTATAAAAGAAAAGTATCCTAAAACTGGCAACATCAAAGCAAGCGTTTTTTATAAATTAAAATTAAAACAATTTTCAAATAATGATCCCTTGCAACCATGTATACTCTCATGTGAAACAGTATCTAAATCTTTATAATTCAACAGAATTAATTTATTTCAAATGAATATTAAAATTGAATTCAATTAAATCTTTATAATTATTCACTACAAATTGAAAATGCAGTGTATCCTAATAATATAAATCCAGCATGTTTATACTCTCTTCTGGTAATAGTTTTCAAAACAACTTCATTAATAAAACTAGATTATGCTATAAGCTTTATTCCGTTATTTATTTAAAAAACAAAGTTTGCAACTGAACATTGCGGTGTTTGGATAATTACAACTACAAGAATTAGTTGCAGCAGAACGAAGTAAAATCATACTAACCGAAGCAATGAAAATATTTCCAAACGACAAAACATATTATAGTAATAATCCTTTATCTTAAATGTCCTAACTGAAATATATCGTTATTTAATATCAATGGGGTTAACATTCACTACTCCTGCACAACCCTTTGTTCTTTTAAGTCTTTCTAAGGTAAATATACTCCTCATCTTATCTGCAATAAATACATCAGTCTTTTTATCTATCTGTTAAATTTAAATTAGCACATTCTTTCTGTACCCACTCAAATCTTCAGAGACTTTTCTACGTAGGTGACAGCATTCTGGAATTGAAATGTTCCAAATCGAAAGCCTGTTAATTTTATGTAAGCGCAATTCCAGCTTTTAAGAGTCTGAATAATTACCAGAGTATCTCCCAGTGGATCTGCATTGCTTAGAGAAGAAGTGCGAACAGATTCAGGTTTCTACCCATGGTGGAGTGATATTGTAGAGATTTAAGTCAAGAAAATGTCAAGTATTGATGCTGAGTATTTCTACGGAACAAAGTGAGCAAATTAACATTTTTATTCAGCATGGAGAATTTAGGGAATTATTATGAAGATTAAAATTTTACTGATTCTGAAGTAGAATAAGTTGAATTTGGAGTTTTATTTGAATTTTATGTTCCTAGTTAAGAATTGTATGCAGAGAGTTAAATTCAAGTTTAACACTGACATATCTCTATCTATAGTAGAATACTTTGTAAATTAATCTTACTTTAAAAGCAAAAATAATTTTGATTTTAAAATTTAAAACCTAATGGAGGCATTGGTTCAAATATACTAACATCTATTATGTTTTTGTTCCTTTTTAATGAACAACTCTCAATGATTCAGCTAACAAGTCAATTTTACTAAAAGTAATGATCATATTTTTTTAAGTCGAATCATTATATGTTTTTGATGTTGAATGAAATTGTGATACGAAGAGCAGATTGTACATTTAAAAAAATGGGAAATTTTAAATCTTAAAATAAATTAATAACACCAAAATTATATTTCTGTAATGTACTCTATAAAACATTTTAATGAAAGTCATGGGATTGCCATCGTACTCTGAATGTGTATAAATGTGTTATTGTGTATTAATTGGACTATATGTTGTAGTATGTATATTAAATAAACATTTCATGTATTAATATATAAAGATGAAGCACACTTATTTGAAGAAACTAAAAGTGATAAAATAAGAAAGTTCACACACACGCACACAAACACACGCGAGCGTATATGTAAGTTTGCAAATATTTGTATAAGGAACTGTAAAATGTATTGTGTTGAATGAGTGACATCGCTTGCCATTATAATTCATAGTGGACGGTTTCATTTTAGCACACATTCACGTTGTGAGGTACACTGCCCAACAAAAGTTAAGGTACAACATGTTTTCTGAAAAATACCATAAAAAAAAGTTACAGTAACATTAAAGTTAGTTGCCACAGGATTCTGCTGCTGGAAGTCGCAATGTATCTTTGAGAGTGGTTCAACGACTTAAGGATCCAAACTAATTAAAATATTCTGTGTCCGGAAGACATATTCTAGGCCAACCAAGAACTTCAACACCTGAAAAAGACATTTTCTATCTATTTTGGGGTGAAGATAAAGAACCTCGTGTGTGACGTAACTCGTGGCAGACCACTTTTTAGCATTGCAGAGAAGAATATATCTTACTATGGTGAGAAGACTCCTTCTTAATGCAGGTCTGTATGCAAGACGACGAGTCGTGTAGGTCCCCTTCAGCAGACCACACAGAATGACCCGCTTGGGGAAAATAGAACACGTTTTCTCGAACAGTCATCAATGGACATCTGTCCTTTTCACATACGAGCTCAGATTCACACAAGACATCAATTTAGAGTGTCTTCTGATCTGAAGGGAACAAAGCAACATATACTATCAATTCAACATTGTTGAAAGTCACAATTGTAAATGTTGTGTGAATCATGGTTTAGGCAGGGATCTAATTTGGTGGTCACGATGGCCATTAAGGAATTCTGACTGGTGTGAGATATCGGGATGATATCTTTAAGACACAAGTTTGTCATTATGCTTGTATTGTTGATAACGATTTAATTCTTATGGATGATAATACACGACCTCACCGAACTGAGGTTGTTGAATACTACCTTGAAGCTCACGGTTTTGAGCAAATGGTCAACTCATTCTTCAGACCAGAATCCGATAGAACATCTTTGGGGCTATCTTGGCAGATAGTTTGCTGCTTTAAATCTTCCTCCAAAGTCGTTACAAAAGCTGGAACGAGGTTTACTCCGTGTCTGATATTCGCTTTCTATTTTCATGTCTTACAATTTAATCAACAACATGCATAGTCGATGCCGATAGTCAGTGTAAAATTAGGGTAGACACATTCCTTATTAGAGCCCTTTTTTGTAAGATTTATGTGACATTTTACCCCATGAAAATGTGATGTACTGATTTATCCAAGAATGGACTTTTCTAGCAAGAGTGCGTTTTTTGTTGTAACTCATTTTTGCAATACACTTATGTAAATTTCTATGACGTATTAAGTAAGTTACTGTTTAATGCAAATTTAACTTAAATTATTTGTTTCTACGTTCATTCATTTGTAAATTAGATGTAAAAAATTGGAGGCCAGTGTATAATACATCATTCTTTATTCTATTTTGGAATGATCTCTTTAACTTTCTGGCACTGATGAAATATACGCATAATCAGATGTGCATATAATAACTAATTTACTTTGTAAACTACTATAACAATAATGCCTACGGTGTAATCTATCTAATTTTTGTGCAATTGAAAACCCTCTTTTAATGATACATCTTTAACTAACAACAGTATAAATTTCAAAGTTTTTTACCTTTTTTTTTACTCCAAATATTTTTTTTTATATTGAAGAAAATACAACACAACACATTTTCTGATAAAGTAAGATATAAAAACATGCATTTCTAATAATGATACATACTTTTAAAAAAGACAAAAATTTAGTAATTATCTAAAAAAATTTTATTAGAATAAAAATAACTCTATTGTAATAAAAATTATCTTAGTTCTAATTTCTTCAGTATTTTTACTTTTACATTTCCAGAAACATAATTAGATTATCATATGTAGATGTATTATATTTCATTGTTCTTTTGTAAAGCAGAGAACTGTACAAACCTTATCAAAATATTAGAATGTATGGGAAAAATAGTCTTAAATTCTTTTATTTTTCGCAAAATGTATTTTTTTTTGTAGAACGTTGAAAATTTTTTGGGGTTGAAGAAAGAAAATATATTTCCAATTATTTTTGTGTGCATATAACTCATTATGTTATTTTTGTTACAAAACTATACATAATTTTGGAACACAATCGTTATTTGCATTGATGTTTACGCATTAAAGCTATACATATTAAAATAAGAGTATATTTATCTAAATAAATTAAATATTCAGAATAGTATTTCGCAGAAATTATCATACGTATATCTGGAAAATGAAAATAAATTTAATATAAAGTACGGTGGGGGTAATAGATCCTCTAATAATAATCAACAAGCTACATAATTGTGATCCACATTCAGATAATAAGGTGAAACCTCATAATCGACCTACACTACATCAACGCGAATACTTTGTAAATAAATTTAATGTACATTAAACACTTAAGACTTATTTTAAGTGTAGCACTACACATGCGCATAATAAAAATATTCGTATCATTTAGATGCTATCATAAAAACATTTGGTACATTTTTTAAAAAGGAGCCTTCTATATACCCTAAGTACGCGTGTTCGTCAGAAAAAAAGGTTATAATCCGAATATATATAAAGAAATATTTAGTAACAATAGACAGAAAATGCAAACGAGAATTAAGTGGCATAAGGGATTATTACATTTCGACATAATCTCCAAGTCTATTTATGCATTTTTCAGAACGAAGAATCAACTTGTTTAACTCGTCTTGTTAGAAATCAGATCCCTGTTTACATTGAGCCATGTCTCAGCGGATGTTTTCAAAGCACTGTCTTACAATAACGCACCACATCAGAAATGATATGTTGCACGCTACGATAGCTCAGTCCCATCTCTGACGAGATTTCACCCAGAGGTACCCGTTGACGATTTTGAATCATTTCTTCAGTTCGTGACGTGTTGATATCTGTCGTTGAAGAACTTGACCCGCCACTTCCTACCATATTGCGGTTTTTGACATTTTGTCTGCCTTATGAAAAAGAGTGATCTCATTTCGATACATGTTGTCTGCTCATTCTGCTCTTCTCTCTCAGATGCGGACATATTATTTGCCCATAAAAATAGAATCACGGATCGCCCTTCCAAACGAAACCATTTTCCTAAGCTCTTGTCATTTCAATCGTTCTGAACCTGGGAGCTTTTACTACTTACCCGCAAACCAGCTGTATGACAAGTAACACTATTTGTCTCCACTCTGGGGAAGTAAAATTTCTCTACAATATGTAGTTTACAAATGCTGCGGCTTGTAAATTTTTTTTCTGATCATCCCTTGTAGCATGTTACAACACTATGGAAATAAAATGATAGAAAAATTTCTTAACTAGTTCATTATATCTTGCACATTCAATTTACCAGTTTCCATTTCATCTTACTTTTAATCCGATTCAATGATTCATTCTTTAAACTGAAAACTAGTACAGCTAACTTTTTGTTTAATTGCACTGTTAGTGTATCGAAATATAAAGTTTAACTTGCATGTTTTATAAAAAATAAGTTAAATTCTGAAATGTCAGTATTTTACTGGTATTTTCTGATACAAAAAGTTAACATATAGTGCTAAAAGCTTAATTTTAGAGAAATAATATCACAATTTTTGTTAAAAATTTCCCAAATACTATATTTTTAAAAATAAAAATTGATTTTTTCCCCCTTTATTCAAGCGAAAGAGCAAGATAAAATGAAACTAACCTCGGCTTAAAAAAAGAGTAAATCTAAAAATATCCTGCAGAATCTTTTCATCCGGCATATCTTTTATATTTCTGGAAGAAGTATTTTTTTAAGGGAAAAAATTGATTTTCCTCCCCTTTTAAATCAGACTTTTGCCAACATTTAGCCACATTTAAGACGATTCTGAGTAAACCGTGTCACATTTCAAAAGTTTTTTCCCCGTTATCTGTGCTTCCATGATAGGCTAATAAAGTCAAAATATCTGAGAAGATGAATTTTACTAAAAAATAATATTTAAGGTATCCCATCACGTTAAAATGGTCGAATGGAGACAAAATAAATTTTTTTATTGAATACAGCTATCTTTTGGCTTTAGAAAACATACTTTATTTACATACCTAAAGACCAAGTTAAATCCATTTAATAAAATTAGAAGAACCGGAAGTGGGTCTTTAATGTACCAGAATTGGACATTTAAATTGTTCAAAATCTTTCGTGTCGAGTTTGATAACTCACAATATATTGTGAATATATTTCAACAAACTTTTTGAATTGATATTTATACTATTTTCTTGAGAATGTGCTAAAATATTTCTTATTGTATGGATATTTTTTGAGTTATGACATGTTATACTTAAATATAGGGTATTTCATATTGAATGGTACAAAAAGAATAGAACAGTCTGACTGCCGTAATGGATTTATTCAGTAGAAACAAATTTATTCTGCAACTACAATTATACAAGTTTTATTTGGTAACAAAGGAAAATTATTGAATGATAAACTCGCCGCTAGAGGCGCTGTTAAACAAAATGTCGTCCGTGCAGGAGAAAGCGTACTGCGTTTTCGAATATGCCAATTCGAATATGAATTATGTACATTTTCCGTGCCCCCAAATCGCAAATTATGGCGATTAACTTTGCCACATAAGTGGAACGGGGCTTCATCGGTAAGCACCAGTGTGTTCTCGAAACCATTCACGTCGAACTTTTTTTGAAATTTCACTCAGAAATTTTTACGCAATGGTTTGTCAATAGGTTTTAAACCCTGACCATCTGATATCTGTACGGCTCGAATTGGAGACGCTTCCGTAAAACACACCACGCCGTTGTGTAAGGGACAGCCAGTTCTGCACCTGCACGTCGCGTTGATTTTGAGGGACTCCGTAAAAAAGATTCACTAATTCTTTCAATCACTTCGGGTTTTGTTTCTTTTCGTCTTGGGCTTTTGTTCTTGCATAAGCAGCCGGTATCCTGGAACTGCTTCACCCACCTGCTTATGTTATGCCGATGCAGTGGTTCTTTACGAAAATTCGCGCGAAAATGTCTTTGCACAACAGTTACCAAGGAGGTTTTGGCATATTCGAAAACACAGTACGCTTTCTCCTGCATGGACGACATTTTGTTTAACATTACCTCTAGCGGTGAGTTCGTCATTCGATAATTTTTCCCTGTTGCCAAATAAAACTTGTATAATTGTAGTTGCAGAATAAATTTGTTTCGGCTGAATAAATCCATTACGGGAGTCACACTGCGCTATTCTTTTTTTACCATTAAATATGAAACACCCTGTAATGGTCTCATATCTCTTATAATATTCACTCAGTCAGCTCTAAAATTTTAAATTTTAATAAAACCTTAAAATTTTAGTCCAGTCTAATTTGTTTTAGTAATACTTTTGTTGATATAAGTTTCTTACTTTTTTTTTTCTAACTGCTCTGAAATTTTTCAAAAAATATTGCTTAAATTTCATTTCTAATTGCGAATTTTACAAAATTTAGATACTGCTTTTAAAAATAATAATGTTAGTTAAATATTAGTATTCATTGGTATTGATTCCAAAAAAAGTTTTTATAATATTTCAGTATGCTATTTTTTAAAACAAATACTTCGAACGCTTTCGGATACTTTAAGACAGTGCTTCTCAAACTTTCAATATTTGCGACCTAATATTCAATCAAAATTTTCATCGCGCCTCCCTCAACAATATTATTCTGATATCTACAATATTATTCTTTGACGTTAAAGCTACAATACGACTTTAACTTCTTAAACGACACCAGCGTATATCAACGTCTCGCAGAGCCGAAACAATAATTTTCTGGACGTATATATACGTCTTTCCTGAGTACGATTTTTTCTGTGCAATGCCATCTCTAAAATTATTCCGAAGGCATTGGAATGCAATAAAATGACCTTTACAGTGTTTGCAAAGGGATTGCTTTTTTTAGAGGATTCGCTCCCCTCCCCTCCAAAAAACATCACATTCACGCGGCTACGTGGAAAATGTGCGTGATGGCATTGGGGAGCGAATCGCGTAACTTTTAATCGGCAGTTAGTGATTAATTATAAAACGTACAAATTATCAAGGTAAGTGTTGATGCAAGCCCATTTGGTCACTGGTAATTATCAAACTTGTTGTTAACTTAGTATAGTTAAAAAATTAATTATAAAATACATTGTGCAGTACTGATATATTTATAAGTGTATTATATCAGTGTAAATGTGTATTTTATTTTTTTATTATGTCAGAATGTATTTTATTTGTTTACTCTCGGTAAATTAATATATTTTTAAATCTTTTGTTTTTGACTTTTCAATATGCTCGTTCCACCAGGGGAGTTCACCCTGCAGTTTCAGAAACGCTTTCTTAAGACAAATTTTTGTTTGTACTAGTATAAAAAAATCTGCAAAACCCTATTGAGAAGCAGTGAGAAAGGCCGAAGAAGGGGTTTATTTCATTATATATTTTTTATGCCCTATGTGTGTATTTTTCTTCTTCATAGAATATAGCAAGAAAAGGGGTTGCATTCTTTTCTTCAAAACCAACCCAATAGGAAACGATGAAACAAAATATTTTTGCTGAGTTCACCTACGTTATTCACGTCAGAATGAACCCTATATGTTGACTACGGGTAATGAGTTTTTGATGATGTCTAAGAAGACCTTCTGATTCACACGCAAGTGTATTCAATAATGGGGGATGGATCGTCTGTAGATGAGGCCCCCCTTAGGCACTCAATCGTCTGGTGCTAGAGATAGTAATAGATTGCCTGGGAATATCTCGGTACATCTAGTCTTATGAGTTCGGTTATGGTAAGGGCTTATTAGGAGGAAAAAAATTAAGATTTTTTCCCCCTTCATCGTATCACCAGATAATAAATGTAGCGAGTGAGTAATTATTCTTTTTGCAAGCAGAAAAAATTAAGAGTCAGTAAGTTTGCTTTTTTGCTGATTTTTCTGCTTGTATAATTACAGCTTGAATTTCCTATTAATTAGCTTTGAATAACTTTTAATGCCAGCTTGATTAATAATATATACATACATACAGTCGGACCTTTATATAACGGAGTCCTGAAAAAAGTTCGTTACATGGAAAATTCGTTATATAGATGTTCATCTTTCAATTTTCTTTATAAATCATATAAAAAAATTTTAAGTTCATAAACACTATATATTAAAAAAAAGTAATTATACACACTTTTTTGTAAATTAATACTTTTTATTTTACATATATTACCTATAAAAAAAAAGAAATAAAATTTGCAAGGAATGTTTTTTGACAGCCTTATCTACTTCCTGAAGAACTAATTTTTTTTTCTTTGATACTCAATAAATTACGTTTTGACGTTTTCGAGCTACAAGAAACGAACTGATTGATAAATACTCTAAATCATACAGTCGTACTGATACATATTACTAGTACGACTGATCAACACTTCAAATGAACGTAGACTTGTTCAAATACACGAGACAATTCCACTGAGGGTCAAAGAGGATATCGAAGTTTTGCTAGTGAACTAGACGATGGGGATTAAAGACTGCACTTCTTGAATGAAGCGCCTACAAATATATTGCTCTCAACAAGATAGGTACTAATGAAACCAGTTTAAGGTTTATGACCACCATGGAATGGGTTAAAAGAAATAGTGACTTTAAATGTCCAGAAAAACTTAAAAAAGGGGCGAAAAAAATGAAATACAAGAGAAAAAGATAATTTTATAGAAAACGCCCTTCGCTATTCGGAGGTTATTTTACAAAGAAAATCGTGAAATGTTCTTAGTTTCTTGAAAATTTCGCTATATAGAAAAATTCGCAATATAGAGGTTTGTAATATGAAAGTTCAATTTTTTTTTATAACAGTGGCACATTTTTCAAAAGAAAATTATAAAGATTTATATTCTTATATATAGTATTAAGAACAATTCTCATCAATTTTCTTCAATTATTATATTTAATCTCTTCATACATTTTAATTCCATTATCAATATATTAACAATGTCTTGGTTGTAGAATTCAATTTTATTTCTTTAGATAGATAGTTTGCTGCAAAAGAAGTAATTTTATAAGAAGATCATGTCACAAAAAGCAACTTAAAGGAAAGAGAAAAAAGTAACATTGATTGCTTTGTCAATACTTTAAATGACTTTGAGTCCTGTAAACAGCGTCATAAAGAGGATATACACTTGACGTAACAAACAAAATCAATTTTAAGTGTTTTCCTAAGCTTTTTCTTTCAGAATACTGCTTTGACCACTAGACAATGATTCGCTAGAAAAATCACCTTTCAAATGAGATCGATTATCTTTAACTCTTTAAAGTCAATATGGTGCTTTTTGGTTCAGTAAAAGCAAGTCATTAAAATCAAGAAAGCTTGAAATCAGTTAATGTATCTGTTTTTAGAGAAATATAACACTGTATAGAAGAACATACGTGTACATATAACGAAAAGGCCATTGGTTTAAATGCCTTTTTTTAGCATCACTGCATTTTAGGAAAGATGCAATGATAATAAAATATTTCAATGTTTTAAGTTTTTTTGAGAGCATTTTAATTTTTGCAATTTATTATATTTAGACAACCTTTACAGGATGAGAGATATTTCAGTCAAATATATAAATATCTTAATCCCTTAATTGGCACCGTTTTTCACGTAGGCGAGCGTATGCTATGTGTTGGGAAGAAAAGAAAAAGCATATATATATATATATATATATATAAGTGAATCCTTCCCTGAAATAAATAAACCTTTGAAGATATCCAAGGTCATTAGATTGCTTTCTAAATCCTTCAGAATAGTTTTACAGATAGCAGCGCAAAACAACAATTGCATTTCGGAAAAATACGAAGAAAAAAAAAACGTCCGAAACAGTTAAAGTACCAGCTGATCGAGACATATATATAAACCGGTGATTGAGTGAACATTAATGTCGCACTATTCAGCTATACACTAGGGCTTTTGGCGGCGAATCTTGCTATTGGAAACCATGGTCAAAAACGAGGACGACACGAGTTGGCACCCCTCTCTCCTAAATTACCCACCACACTAACGAGAGGACAGTTGAGCCTCAACATATTTAACGTGCATCAGCCCTTCCTGCACCGGAGTCTTCAGCGATACTAGGCTCGAACTCATAACTCGCCAACACAAGGCCGTTACCTTGATCGCTACAATATCTACGTCAATCACTTATTATTAAACTTGTTAGTTGAATCATCGTTGAAGATTCACGGAGGCATAAATTGTATCCGGATGGGGGAAATGATTAAAGAAACGCCCCCCCTCTTTTCGTGACTATACATCTCTGTAATATTCTTAGAAGTAGAAATTCGTTTTCTTATGTCGTAAATGTTTAGCCAATAATGAGCTATTCATAAATATTTCTTTAACTTGTTGGTTTTGAGAAAGATTGTAATATATATTTTCCCAAAATGAGCTTTTTTACAAAAAAAAATCGCACAGAAAAAAGACTTTGTGAAAATCGTATGAAAAACAACAGTAATATGCATTTAAAGTTTATTCACTTGAAAATCAAACCTGATAAAATTAAATAAAAACAAAATAGTATGATTAATTTATATATTTTGAAAAGAGAAACTACACACAAAAACCCATCTCCTTAATAATACCATAAAATCATATTTAAAATAATTCAAAACACAGTAATATCACTTACAAAACTACTACGTTTTTTCTCATTAACTTAAAAACAAAGCATTTTTTCAAAGTTTTAAATCATCCAAAAAAAGTGATTAAATAAAAGTTTTTGAAAAAAATTGTCTAAAAAATTTACATGGTTTATAAATAATCGAAAACTCTAATTTAAGATGCACAAAATAATAAAATCCATAAGTTCCCTTCTTTGCTAAAGGCATAAATCAAAAACCTAATCAACTAGAAGTCAACTATGTATGCATCACTTCCATATAAGTAAAAAGATAATTAAACTTAAAGGAAAAAAAGGGCAAGCAAATAAAATAAAAGTTGAGTTATCCTTTACCTAGCATTCTCAAGAACATATTTTTTCGATGTCTATTATCTCGCTCCGATAGAGATTCAACAAGGTAAGTTAAACCTCCAAGCTGCGTGAAGTAAGGCGAAAGAAAAGACTGAGAATATCCATAATAAAAGATACTTCAACATTAAGACCGAATCTCGTATGCTAATTTTTCATGATTATTTTTTCTTAATTTTCGTTTCAATAAATGGCTGTGCATTTTACAGCGTATCTTATAGAACAAAAATATTTTCAATACTAGAGATTAATTTTCTTTTGCTGCATTTCTTATTTCCGTTTTAAAGCACAGGGCGACAGTATTTCAAGACAATAAATAATCCGCTTTGGCAGAAAAGCAATTATTTTGTTCTTTTGTGAACAGAATGAAATGTAATTTCCTCTTGAAGATGAATGAGTAAAGATGTGGTATCTTATTTTGCTTTTAATAGAATTTTATTTAATTTCTATCGATAAGTTTTCGTTTATTAAATGTTTTGAGAAATTCGGATTATCGCTTAGAACTCTGTTAATGTCTGCTCCGACAGTCACTTAGAATCTCTCTCTCTCTTAATTGACTTTCTACTGAAATCTTTCTGCATTCTTTTTTCAAATAAAAGTGGAATAATTTACGTGAAAGTATTCTTTTATTTAAAAAAAGCTGTTTGTAAATGAAGTACAAAGTAATTTACTTTTCAAAGTTTCGAAAACTGATTATCATATATACATCTAAACTTGTATTTTAATGATTTTTTCATACTCCTAAGGATAAGAAAGAGTTAATTAGAATATTTTAAAGTAATTGTTTTCGAAAGATAGAATAGTTTACTAAGAATAAACACTTTTTGATTAAAATATAATGACACTGAATAGTTTGAATAAAGAAGTAAATGTTTGGAATAAGCTTTAACATTTTTCTCATCTATAAAACAACTTTTTTTTGCTGGAATTTGAATATCACCCAACAATTATTTTAAAAATTTGAATATCATTTTAAAAAAATGCAATCATTCATTAAATAGTAATTTATTAGTAACTTTCTAAATTAAATATAATTAATTCTCATAAGTACCTCGTATATAAATATGTAATAATTCACTTAAATCTCTGTCGTCGAATTCAAACTTATGATAGTCTTGAACCCGCCAAAACTTTGTATGATAGTCAATTTTTACTTAACCCGCGTAAGGAGAACTAGTCACGACTTTATCTCTTAAAAAACTAAAAGGTTAGCGTTATTAAATGAGGTTGATGCAAATTTGAATCACCCATGCATGAGGACGAACAGGAAAGGATGAACATGAAATCATGATTTTAGTAGCTTCCGGTTGCCCATGACTATAAATAGGCGATATCTCTGTAGTAAACAATGGCTACTTTTATGAATTTCATGTAAACTGCAGGATTTTGATGTCTTGCTTAGCGTGTTGCTTTTTGTTTTATGTTTGTGAGAGTTTTTTTCTTTCGTAACTAAATAATGTACATTTAACTGTATCAAAGCCTACTCTTTTCTCAACGACTGCAACAATTTAATTGATTCCAACCAATAACATGTCATACTGGATATTAAAAATGCCTAATTATTTCCTATGTACGCGTATATATATATATATATATATATATATCGTGTTTTGCGAGTGCACATCGAGACATTTTATTTTAACCGTCTTTATTCCATGAAATCATTTTGTAATCTCCTTTGTAAGAGAGGGAGACGGACACGTGTTAAAAATCAGGAGTCCACGGCTTCTCAAAAGCCAGATGTCTTTAAATGCATGTCTTATTGAAGAGATATACTTGAGAATTTAGGCATGACATATAGGTAATAAAGATTAATGGTCGGAGCGGTAAACTGCTGTTAAGGCCATGTGTTCTTCATTCCCGAACTGGGTAATAAATTTAATACTTGAAGATGTCTAGGGTTTAATTTTAGATCTAATTTAATTATATATATATATATATATTAAAACAGTTGCACAAAAAAAACTGAATTTCCAGGAGGGAAAACAAATCATTTGCCAATTCTTATTGTACGTACGCAGAATAGTAGGAAGAAGACATGGTTAGATTTGTAGGCAATTGGTGGTACACAGGGCTCACATCTGGCATCTTAGGAGTCTCAGACGCGATTAGAAGTGGAATCATATTACGCTTGTATGGCAAATACGGACAATCTATGTTGCTACAAGTCTATGCTATACTTTACTTATCCTAGTGGTTGGAAAGTTGTTGCTGCCTAGTCCCTCAGCAAACTATATAGCTAAATATTTTGAAAGGGTGGGATCCAGATCTGGCCAGGGCAAATGTATCAAGGTTGGTCAGGACATGACGGGTAGCCAATTTTCCTGTTTTATATTACATAAAGAGGACGTCTCCAAAGTCTCGAAGACAAGGCACAACCACCTGTCTTAAGATCTGAGAAATGCAACACTTCGCTTGATCATAGTTCAGAATTACAGATTCGGTCGACAATACCTCACTCACATTGTGGTGATAATTCATTTCTAAAAAAAGAATTACTTGTATTATGTTTGAAATTCTTACTAGAAACATTAATTCGTTGCATGAAGAGAGTTACTTTCAATTCATCCAAAACTCTAATATCGAGTTTTAGGTGGTTTTCAGCTGATAATTGAACATTTTGCAATAACTTGCATAATTAAATGACTATTTGACAATCCTGGCTGTCATTTTCTTATCATCAACTTCAGAAGTTTGACTAGAATGGGAACATCATTAAATAAAAAATCTTTAGCGTAGTGATTTTTAAATTTCGATCATCTGTCCCCCCCACCCCCTCTTTATGTATCAGCCTGACATCACGATGCTCAACACCCCTCCCCGAGTCTCAACACATGACTAAGTTATTTAAGGATTCTTCTATAATCCTAAGACTGCCTCTGCCACTTATACAGATTTTTTAAACACTTCTTTTTTTTCCCTTTAAGTAAACAGTGTGTAGTTGTAAACAACAAAAACAATTAATTAATATTCTGGATCAAATACATGTTCCTTAGAGTTTTTTCGTTTGGGCAATTTAGTCATCTTGCTTAGGATGTCATCTTTCAATTTTTCCACGAGGCTTTTCAAAGTCTGTAAAAGAGGAAAACCTTAACATTAAATTAGAGACCTTAGTCGACAATCTAAAAAACGTAAGGAATCCCGGAGGTTCGCAGACGACAGACTGCTTTAAAACGAAATTTTAAGCATATTCTGATACTCCTACGTTCCTTAAGCAACTAACACCGAAAACCTCACATGTTTCTTTTCAAGCCTCCACCTTTATGAAAATCAAAATAAAAAGTAAAATTTTCTGAAAGTGTTTATTTTAGCACTCCACGTTAAAACTAACTGAACATAATTAAATTTTACCGATATGTTTCATAATATACTAACCATTATCTATATTTAACTTACCTAACTTTTCCAAGTTTAGTTATCTCTTAAATAAAGAAACTATTAAGAAATTCGATCTAGGATAGGCAGCTTAAGTATTTGAACTGATGTATACGATAAAAATCAAAAGGAAACAGCCTAACTCAGCATTACTTATTAATGATATTCCTTCCCGCATGTCCTTTCCCTTCGATGATAATCATAGTTCAGAACTCTATTAACACACAAATCCTGCCTCAAATAAATAGCTGCGGCACATATGATTATATAATGGATTCAATATATCCCATTCACTTCAATACCTCTTCCCTATAAATGCACCATATAGTTTGTCCATTCAAGCTGCATAATTACTGCGTCACCAACAGATGGCAGCACTGTAGATTAAGCAGGGACTGCTAATGCGTCGACCCAACTAATCCAATCCTAATTTACCTTCCATTCAACTTGGATATTCGATGAGATGGAATTGCTGAAACCGAATAATCATAGTTTGTCCACTACATAAACTTATACATTATTTCCAACATTTATATTGATGGAACCATGCAGGCATATCGGCAGTGATACATAAAGGCTTGTTGCAAAATGGGCTTAAGCAATAGATTATGCCAGGTAAAATTACTGGTCTTACACGTGCCAGGGAATTGATAAACATAGGAGGGATTGTTTCCAGATTTGAAGCCTATGCTTTATTGATTAGTGGTAATGTTTTTATTTTATTTTTAAAGATTTATTTTTAGGCATAATAATAGCATTTACATTAGTACTTCAGTGAGTTAAATTTCTGAGACTTTGTCCCCTCTAAACTTTGTCAGGATTTTTGAAGTGAAAACTTCCTTAGCGGCGTTGGGCACTTTTGAGTAGGGGAAAATCTTATGGGTTCGCGTCACCGACATGATCTGACTGGCGCATGCGCAGTGTTCTGTTCGCCTTAGATACTTTTTGAATGGGTGAAATCTCGTGCGTTCGCGTCACCGACATGCTGATAGCAGTATGTTTGTAGCTATACAGCTGACGTATAGTGCTGTGTATATCTTATAAGAGAAATTGAATGGATTTAGTGAAAACTTTAATATATATATACTGTGCATTGTTGAAATAGTATTTTTGTTTGATTATTATTTGAATCGTTTAATTGAAGAATCATTGCGCAGCACAATAGTGAGTACTAAATAAATATACTAATGGTTTTAAGATAAAAAATAAATAACAGAAAATTATTTTAAACACTCGTATTATTTTGGCGGTTAAAAAATTTATATTATTTAAAATTATTTTAAATCTTCGTATTTATTCTGGCGTTTGAAAATTTTGTATTATTTATTTTCTAATATTTAACCTCAGCAATGCATCACGTAATCCGGATTAGCATTTCACAGTGGCTTGGACGTTTTCTGACTAACGTGGTAAAACAGACTTCTAGTTCAATCATATTTTTATCGTACATTTTGAAATTAAAAATTTTATAAAATCTCATAATAATTCAAGATTAATGTGTTGAAGTTTAAAATATGGTTATATTGCAAATAAACATCATAAAAGATCAACAAGTCATCGAGAGGATCTAACGTTAGAATTGAAAAGGTTACAAAACAATAAACTACAAACGGTCGCCAAAACTTTTCTAGAATTCATCTCCAACAAGAAATGATTATCGATATTTTCATTCAATTATCAATTTTGCATGCGCATGCAGCTGACCTAAAAAAATTATGCTATTGTAAAAAAGTCAAATGTTCTGCTTTTGTCAGAAATTCGTATGAAAAACGAAGAATCACTTGTTATTCCGAATTTCAACTTTGTTGTAAGTTATAAAAGACCCGAAGTTTCATCAGCAGGTGTAGCTATTTATCACAATACTCAAGACACGTCACACTTTATTACTTCACATATGGGCATGCATACTAAATTCACTAGAAGCATTGATGTTAATGTTTCTAATATAGGCGAAATATGTGTTGCTCGTTGTGATTCCGCGAATGGGCAATACATACCGTTTATATTTCGCCAGGAAAATCTATGAGACAGATACAACAAATTTTATTCGAAAATTTGATGATTTATACAAAACAAGGTTCCGAAATACTCGAAAAAAGATTTGGCGAAAAATCTGATAATGTACCGATGATTTTAAGTGGAGACTTCAATGTTAACTTTGCAGATGATAAAATCTACCACTAATTGAATTTCTAAATGAAACGCTTAATTTAAATATGTCCAATGATCGAAAACTCAGAACTACAAAATATAAAACGACGATCAATGCGGTTTTTACGCGATACTTAGATAAATTTGAATCAAACATTTTCCTTTCTTACTTTAGTTACCATATGCCTATTGTATCTTTTTAAAACAAAATGAAATAATTGAAAGTAGAAAAGACGAAGTATTGATGAAATTAATGATGACAATGATGCAAACAAATAAAATAATGTTAAAAATCAAATACATTGAAATGTAAGTAAACACAAATACTATCCATAAATAATATGATTGTATATTAATTGTTATTTCAATTGAATTGTATTTATATTTTGTCATGATCTTGTACAGCCCGTAATATATTTGAATAATAAAAAAAACCATGTAAACATGCATATAATTGTTGCTAGGGGTGTCAATAGATGTGAAAACAAGATTGAAGTTGATAATTTTAATTCAAACATTATGAATTTTCCAATTTTAATACTAAAAGTTCTAAGTTTTCACTTCTATCGGCAGTCTCTATAACTGCCATTTTTTTTTTTTTTACATTTTAATTATTCTTCAAATACTAATAGCAGAATTGCTTGCGCATTAGCATTAGGTGGATCAATTATTTATTTATATTTTATAGCATTTTAAAACATAGTACTTATTCGCGAAATATATTCTCCATTTTTTCGATGAAGGTAAAAATAAAGTAAAGAAATAATATGTTTTTTTTTTGTTGCCACAAGAGGAATGATGTTAGTTATTTGAGCTTTTTTCTTGGTAAAAAGTCAAAGTAATTTTGTTAAAGAAAAACAGGTATTTTAGTATTTTTAACATTTATGGCGATGAGAGAATACCTACTAAATTGATTCAAGGAAAAAACATCACGTGCATTGAATAGTTTCCTTATAGCATTCAATTTCTTTTAAAACCTACTGACGAAATTGCAGTGCACTATGAAGAGGAAGACAGAAAAAAGCTTGGATAAAGCTGATTCGACGGCGTGAGGAGGGAGAGTCGTGGTACGAGACATTGCAATGAACATTATAATACTCACTTTACCAGTACATTTTGGTTAATAGCCATCTTTTTTTGGAGGTATTTATGATACAAAAATAAATTTATTTTCAGTCCAAAATCATTTAACCAAAATTAAGTCTTTTTCCTTTACTTTTTTCAAAAATTTCATTTATCTTTTTACAATATTAAATTTTGAATTTTTTTTAAATGATTTTTTTTTTAATCTCAATTTTCTAGGACATGTTTTCTGCATAGGTAGGTTTCAATTCAAAATAATACTTTTTCTCCTTATAACCTTTTCTCCACATTATTCGGCCTAAAAAAACATGTTTTCCACCTTAAAAAAAAATTATGGTTTTCTAAAATAATGAATATTGCTCTAAAGTATAAAAGTTGAAATTGATTGAATATTAGTTTTTAAGAACATCATTCTGTATAACCTCCAACTATTAAATTTTATAAATTATACATATACAACAAGATATGTAAATACTTTTTTCATGTACATAAGAAACTTTTTTTAAAAAAAAACTTTATATTCAGCAGATAAACAAACATACAATATATTTTTACATTTTCTTTATAACGCATGTACAATTTAAGCATTAGTATATTTATTGCTAAGTGGATTAAATTTTACAAAAACACCCGAGTATGCCAGAAAAATTAAAAAACAAAATAAACGCCTCTGAAAATCAAAGGAGATCCAAAAACGAATAATTATTTGAAACTCTTCAAACTCAAGGAGCAAAAAAGAAAACGTTTTAACGAGATACATGTTATATTTTACTTCACAAAATATTTCTGGCACGTATTTTACTATTCTTGTTTTCATAAATTAAGGCTCTATTTATACGCTCCTTTGGTTCATATTTCAAAACAACCCAACACTTTTATTTTCAAAGTTTAGCAGCTGTTTCATACGGGGGATTTTCATAGCAGAATAATTACGTGACTAAAACCTAAATGCTTATTTCCTTTCCTCTACTTGAGTATGTTAAAAATCATGATAAACTTAGAGTTACATTTAAAAAAATCTTTAAAAAACGTATTATGCATATATTTGTTATTAATAACTAATTCAGGAGTTATTCCAAACAAGTAGTGCAAGCGAGTTCTTTGGTTTGGTTTACTCTGAGTAAATGTCATTCTGTAGCAAATCTAGTGGGGTTTTTTTTAGGGGGGGGGGGAGGAGAACTCTTTTCTTTTAATGGCAGTTTTGGCATAACGGCATATATATATATTTATATATATATATATACATATATATATACATGTATATATACATATATATATGTATATATATACATGTGTATATACATATATATATATACATATATATATATATAACAAATATATATATATTTATATATTTGGGCCTATATAAATCTTCTCTGAGGCGCTGGGACTCTATTCATATATATACCCTACTCATGGTTTTTAAAAAGAAACAGTATATAGCATGCATTGTCAAACACTCGTACAAACGGTAAATTGAAACAAACAAGCATGCACGACTCACAATCTCGCAAACCATCTTGACTGAAGGCCGCATTTCGACTAAATGAGTTGAATACTTGTTTATGTTATTACATAATTATACAGTCTTGCCAATTTTGCCAGTCAACATGCAGCTTGAAATCCTATTTTAGGAAAATATGTACGACAATAATTATTTGACCATAAAATTATCCGGATCATGCTCTTACTAAGACTGATTCGAGAGCTATACGAGGCACTCACGGAAAGTGAGGCTCTATGCCCGGTCCCAGTTGGTCCATGACTTAAGACAGGGGTAGGAGGACTTTTCCTGGGTACGGGCTACCTCTAATATTTTTAAGGTGTTGCGGTTCACCCATTGGTGAAAGTGTGGTCATTCTGTATTGAAATCTTACGTTTTCTTTCCTTTTTTTGGATATTATACTACTCTTTTAAAAAATGAAAAATTACTGTTTTCACCCCAATATCACACGTAACACAAAGGTGTTAATCGGATGCTTGAATAACTCTGAGCAGCTATTAGACTATAGAGAGTGGACGTATTTAATATGTCAGGAGCAGCGATCAAACGTGAATCGATGAATCTGGAACCGACGTGTGTTCTTAATTTGTTTGCAACCGAATCCCTTGCCTTTGCCGGACATAAAATCGACTCGAGAACCCATCCCCGTAGAAACTCGGGGTGTGGAGTGATGTCCCAATAACCAATCTCGTGCTATCGAGGGCAGAGTTATCACCAACGTTTATTCTCCCCTTCAGACGGCGCATGGGGAAAAATTTATTTACATGGCTAGCATCGCAGTAATCGTGTTATTAATAAATGTGTTAACCGTCATCATGCACATCCAATGAAGGTACTTGTGCCGTTTACACATTTATTGAATCATGTGCTTAAGTAAACACATTCAACTCGATTGTGAAAAGCCAATTCTTCAGTCCAACTCTTGTCGGAGTTCCATAAATATGTTTCTTTTAGTACACATACATCTTAGATCTTAGTAAAGGCGATCAACCAAAAATCTCTTGGCGGTTCACCGGTCTATCGTGATCGACTTAATGCCCATTCCTTCTTTAAGATGTCCATGCCTGTATATAAATCTATACAAATCTTTGTAAATGTAATTAAGAAAAAAATAATATAGACAAGGAGAAATGTTAAAAACAGAGAAAAATTCCCCTGAGAGAGAGAGAGACCTCATGACTGTGCCAGATAAGTGAGAATAGGGAAGAAAAAAACACTCGTGAATTTTAGGTAACCAGTTCTGTATCAGAATAAATTAAAACTCAGAGAGGCACACTAGAGTTACGAACACCCGATTTCAAGTAAAGGTCATATCTCATTTATATTCTCCACAAGATGTTATGAAATTATGAAATGAACCCGTGATTTGACATAAACATCGTGGCTTACGAATACAGAGCTCTTGATTACTAAAATAACCACGTCTTCTTAACCAAGTTTGTGATTTTTTTGTTATTAATACAGTCGTTTAATTTCATAAATAACAGATTTTGATTAATTGTTTTCATTAGTAATAAGAAGAGTAAATGTAGTTTGTCTAAAAACAACGTTTAACCGATTGTGTAAGCGATAAAAAAAATGCATTGCAATTTTTAGAGTAAAATTATGCGGAGTAGATTTCAAGATATAAAAACCGCAGAAGAGGAAAAGTCTAACGTGTTGTATGGAAGTATATAATGACAGTTTTTACGCGAAGAAAAATATAAGAATAGTATTAACATAGTATTAAGTAAGTTCAATGATATAAATGCTAATTAATCATATCGCTGCGATTATGAAATGCTTTTTGTAAGAGTTCCTTGACATATAAAAATCACTATCCCTTTATCTAGGATATCTTAGGTCATTTAACAAGCTAAGATTTGTTTCATTTGTGTAAATATGTTGAAAGTATGATTCATTTGAAAAAGAAAATTTTTTTAATTGTAATTACAGCAGGATTTATAAAATACTCCAGAATATATTCTCCTTTTAAATAATAATTACATTATCAACGCTTAAGAATGTGAAATGATTACAGATAGCTTTTAAATGTGCAAAATATTTTTCACGAGATAACATTGGATAGTTGAATTAAAAAGAAAGTGCTCGTAGGAAAACTGACATCTTTTTTACATACGGTAGACATAACTTCTCTTCGGAAGTGGAGTTAAATGATTTTTTAAAAAAAAACAGCTATTTGAGAAGTATTTTCTTCTTTTTTAACGCCTTATGCAAACAAATTCCATAATATTTTTCAAAATGAATTAGCTCACATCCTCAGGTCATATCTAAACTTTCAAAAACCCTCTAAGGTCGGCATCTTAATTTTGAAAAAAAAAATTCATAACTGAATTATTTCTTTTTTTATATACATTCAGTGTCAGTTGAATTAGAATACACAAATAAAAATTGCTTTAACAATATTATAACATTAAAAAAAATATTTAAATGTTATTTTTCGGTAAAAAATTAAAGAAAGAATGACATAATTTGAAGACATTCTCCTTTTATGAAAAATGCTTATCAAATAATAATATTTTGCCTATATATAATTAGAATTTCTATACAAGAGCTGACGTAGGAAACTTGGAAAAAGTCACATTATTTTAGAGTTACTTTCTTTTGAAATAATAACCGGTGTTTTTTTTTTAAATTGTTCCATTTTGATTTAATAAAATATGAATAAGTCCTTTTTTAATAGCATATTTCAAAAATCATAGTTCAGGCTCTGTAGAGAAATCTTAGCTATATCTAAGCCAAATATTATAATAATAGAAGGATAAAGAGAGTGTGTTTTGAAACTATGTTAATCGTTCTCCATTTTTTGGTAAAAATTAAAATTTAACATTTTTTTTTGTAATAATATTTTTATTCTTATTTAAATGATACAAATTAGAAAAAAAATATATTTATTAGTTTTTTCCCTTCAAAATAGCCATTCCAAATGTAGTGAGTCACCTTAATAAATTCCAATCTATGGTCTAGTTTCAATTTAAAAGTTCTCCCTACTGGAATAAGCATTATAAAACATGTTTTCAACAAAAAATAAAGGTTTTTCAAATTTCCAAACACCTATTTATTACCAATAAGAGTATTTTAAATTATATATTGTTAAGAAGACATGAAACAACGAATAACAGCGCAACATTTACTATAAAAAATAACACTATAAAAACAATTTACGATCACTAGTACCATTGATACATTGTAACGCGCGGTTCTAACGTAACTATTACTTTCGTAAGGCAATCCAGTTACTATTCTCTCCTGTTGTGACTTTTCACTTATGTATTAACCATTCACAGTGTTTCGAGAATAGCTTCTACGCTACTAGACTTTTCAATCACCTTCTAAGCGTCTATAGCGTTGTAAAACACTATTTTAAGTCTGAATAGAAAGTTTCTGAATAGTCTTCCTTTTTATGACTCGGACTTTTATTTGACTCCTATTTTAAGCGAAGGGTTCAAGTCTTCACAAGTAAAAATGAGAAAATCGCTTTTATTCATGAGACTTTTTAGAAATAGTTATTTTGTTTCCCTCTCACGTTAGTAAGTCTTTAATTGAATTGCTAATTTTTTAAAACATTTTTTAGGAGAAAAATATTTTTTTTGTACTTCCGCAAACTTTTTTTACATAATTACAGTTGTATGATTAAATTACAAGAAGTGAAGTTAATACATGTTATTATTTACAATAACTGAGTTATTTTAGCAAAAAAGTTTAAATAATAACAAACTTATAGTGATTTCTTTCAAGAGGCATCTTTTGTGTTAGTTAATATTGAGCAAATAAATTAGTTCTTTTGGATTCCATACGAAATAAACTGATAGAGGGACTCTTTTGCAAATTTTGGTATACATAAAATATTATTATAGCAAGTACAAAATATTTGTTACTCAAAATTTAAAAAAAAAGTAGTCCATGAAAAAAATTATAAATATTTATTTACATAGGTCTTTAATTGTAGCAATTACTTAATTGTTTTGAAAAGTTAAAAAAAAAAAATTAAAGATTTTTTTTATAGCAAAGCATTTGCGGCAGAAGGTCTACACTATTAAAGCTCGAAGTTAAAAAAAAACGCATCTATGTACCTATGTTAGACTAACTTTTCAAGAGCCGCTGAAAACAGAAACGCTCTGAAAGACGGGAAATGATCTGAGGAATACATTTGTCCACTTAAATTCCGATATTGTCATTAGTTAAACAGATGCTAATTAAAAACTTTAAAAAACCTGGTTTCCACGCCAACTTCAATTTGTCTGTACTGTTGTAACAATAGTATTGTTATAACAATATGGCATAAGTTGGCAGTAAAAACTACGTTTTTAACGTATCTGGCCAACCAGGTCAGTACTGTTATAACAATGCAGATAAATCGTGCTCTTTTATGCTTTTAATTCTTATAATTTTAACTAATTGTATTTTCGGAATTTAAATGGTCAAAATGGATTCCGTAGATCACTTCCCATGTTTTGTACCTTTGGCGCATATCTGCGCTTAGCGGTGTATGAGAAAATAGCCTGACATAAATAGCTACGTTACTTTAACTACGAATTTAAAAACAATCAAACATCCAGAACTAATCAGTTGTTTCAATAGCTAACAGTAAAATTTTTTCGACTCATCATTGAACAAAAAGGGGGATATAAGTTAATATTTTTTCTAAGAAAAAAACGAAAATTGCTTTCTATCATGCATTACTAAATTATCAAATAATGAATTCGTACATTGTCTGATTTCTTGGTGAAAAAAAGTAGATTTTTTTTTGTAAATATTAATCAAAAATAGAAAATTGAAAAAAAGATCTTTTCCCTGAGGGGGAAAAAATAGTTTAGTGCAACGTCGGGCTGAACGAAGTGAAAAGACAGAGAAAAAGAGTGGAAGAAATTTCCGAAAAGGGAATTTTAGCGAAATAAATATAGAAATCACTCTCATCGCGCATACACACACACCCATAAGCCCTGGCATCCAAAGAGAAAGTGAAAATTTCCATGGGGATAAAGTTATACCTTCGGAAAAGGCTCGTGCAATGTCGGGCTAAACGAAGGGGAAATAGACCGCCCGACGGGACAATTAGGTGGAAGCAATTTCAAAAAAGTGAATTTTAAAGGCAATGATATAGAGACCACACACACACCAGGAAATTCTGCCAACGAGAGAGGAAGGTGACATTTCTATTTGCGAAAATTCATATACTTGAAAAAGCCCGTGCAACGCCGGGTCATGCAGTTAGTACTGTATAAAATGTGTTAATCGGCAATTGTCATCAAAAATATACTATATCAGTTGAAACTGAATACACAATATTATTTTATTTTTATTCATGTGTGTGATATACCTAAATAATTTTATTACAGATTTTCAACCTATTTCTGTTATGCAAAAAAAATATTAACCCATAGCTGACGATTAAAAGTAAAGTGATTTGCTCCTCAATGACATCGTTTTTCACACAGTCATGCGTATGCGATGTATTGGAGGGAAAAGAAAAGGCATAAGTAAGAAAATTTTTCTCTGAAATGAGTAAATCCTTCGCATTCACTGTAAATATCATTTTATTGCATTTCAAAGCCTTCGAAATAGAGTTTTACTAATAGAAGCGTAAAGAAAAAATATCTTACTTGAGAAAGGCATATATATACGCCCGTGGCATTTAACACACCAGTTAAGCAAGAAGTATATATAAGTCAGCTTCAGTTAAGGGGTGAAGTATACAATCCCCCTCCTTCACCAGTGTTTTTCCTTAATTCTTAAGAATTCCATAAAACAAGATTTCAAAAACTAGAAATGGTACTAAAAAAATCTAATTTGTTTTGCATAATTAATAGTTAAACTTCAGATATGAATGACTAAAGGTTCTTTTATATCATTTTAAAATGTGCTCTATGGCAGAATGTGAAACTATAATGATATTAACTTGAGAAAACTTTCATTGAAATAATTATTTATTTTGAAGTAAAATTTTATTTAAATTGACTTATTCAATTTAGCAAAATTTTGAAGTTGATAACGTATTTAGAAAGGTAGCTCATCAGTTTTAACAATGCTTCTATGTAAAAAGCGTTTTTACACTTGACGATGCTCAAAATAATTAATATTTAAATGATAAAAGCTTCCACCATAAAATGAAAACATATTTTATCAAGCATTATAAATTTCACAATTAGAAAAAAATGGAAAGATAATTTTAAAAATGATTTGGTTTTAATCGTTTTCTAAAATGTGAATATTGTAAGTCGGATCCTTGTTATTTAGTAAACAAAAGATAAACAGAAAAATTCAGATATAATTTTAATTTATTGCATTTCTGAAATACATTAAATACATTTTACTTTCACATCAGACAATTTAATCAGACCAGGTAGGCGTAAAATAAATTAGTAATAACTTGAAAAATATTGTGTCGCTTCATACTTCATTTTTCTGCATAGCAACAATAAGCAACAATTGTTTTAAAAAATGTCCAATAAGGCTTTATTTTAAAGTTAGGCTTCACCCCTTTATAGAATAAATAAAAAAAAGAGCAATTCTGTTTTAATTATTTTTACACATATAAATTAAAAAATAACAATAAAAGTTACTTCTATAAACGAATTTTAAAGAAAAAACATTTTAAGAAATATTAATGTAAAGCAAACAAAAAAAAATTAAAATTAAAATAAGAGTAGCAAGTCCTGTAACACAAGAATACATGTTAAATTATTGGAAAACTATACAATTTCGATAAATGCTTTAATAATGTGTAACTTATTAACTTATTATTTCTTCTAATGGCATTTTTAAATATACTTTTTTGCATTCTAATTTCTTCTAAAACTGTTTCGATTTCGAAAAACTTAATCAGTAGCGATTATTTCCATTACTTAAAAAAGTGTTTAATTCCAACCAAATTGTTCATTTCTTTTTGCAAAGTAGAAATAGTTATTTATATTCTATAAAAGTTTGGAAAATTTAAAATGTCTGTAAATGAAGAATGAAAGTATTTTTCTACTATAGAAAACAAATGAAAAATAAGGATTTAAAAAATATCAGATACTTAAAGTATTAAAATTTTTGCAAGTAATAAAAAGTACGTAATGTGTCTGGAACATACACATGTTTAGAAATTACGGGACAAAAAAAAAATAAACGGGGCAATTTTAATCTTCAATAAAGATAAAAAAAAAGAAATTTAGCTATGTTTTAATAAACAGCAATCAAACTGTTATAACCATTAAGCCTTTTTTATATAAACAGCCTTAGCCTTTTTTATTGAAACAACCTTAGCCTTTATTATTACTCTACCTAGTAAGTGTTCAAATTGTTAGGAGTTTTATAAGATAACTTTGAATTATCGCATATTGTATTCTGGACAGCCACAGATTTTACCTCAAAATATTGAATGTACCAATACGCATTGTTTTAGTTTGAAATCTCAAGAGTTTTTCTAGGGGCTGAGCATATACTTCGAATTAGCGACAGTTTAGTATAATCGAAAATTTCAACTAGCGAGAGTAGATTATATATAAGCTTTTATTGTGTGATATAACACATATTAAATAAATAATTCAATAAATGCTGGACATTTTCTCATACATAAATATGATTGCAATACATTTCAAAAGATATTTGATATTTGGAATGAAGGGAATGAAAAGTTTCTTATTATTCGATATAAACCATGTTTCTTTCCCAAAGGCTAATATGCTCAAAAATAATTCATTTGAAGTAAGTAAAAGTTCTTACTGAAAGAATAAACATTAAGAATAATATCATTTGACATTTTGTGGAACTATTTGAAAGGATATCATACACCAAGTTCTAATTTATCTCATTTATTTGAAATTTGTTAGAGTAATTTATTCAATATCTCTTTTGTAAAACATTTCCAATTACTGTATGACTATTTTTCGTGAAAATAATTTCAGAATATATTTTGAAATTAATAATATGTTTTTGAATTATGCTGCCATATGAGAATTCTTCATAAATAGGAATTTAGCAAATATTAATTATGTAATTCCTAATTTTTATATGTGTGCTTACCCCAAAGTGCAAATCTTCCTTTGTGCACTTTCGTTTTTTTTCTTTAATAAAGACAAATAATAATTAATAATTATTATTATTTGAAGGTATTCTCTTCAAAATATGTTTTAAATTTATTTATATATATTTAAAAAATGTATTCCATCTCCATATAATAAATAAGTTTTCTTTTATTTTTTAAAACTTTCTAATGAAGCGGAAGTATCATCTTTAAATTTCATTTATACAGAAGTACATATTTGTTTATTTTTAATTTATATGAGTAAATAATTAAGACGATTTTTTTCTTTTTCATTTATTCAATGAAAGTGAAAGTGTAACTTCAAAAGAAAGTATAATTGGAAATTTCTTTAAGAAAGATTAAACAAAAACGAGATTGCTGATATTGTTGTTAAAAAATAAAATTAAGTGACATGATATTGTTTTACATCATTATTATTCATTTATTTTATTTCATTGTTTCTTTGTCAAACCATTATTTTTTCAGTAATATTTTATTTTTCTCCAATTTGAATAAACTCTTCTGATACGAAATTAAAATGAATTATAATTTATCTGAGAAATCCCGTAAATTTTAAATTGTATCCCAATTATTTTAGAAAACGATTAAAACCCATTCTTATTTGAAATTATCTTTCCATTCATATGTAATACTGGAGTTTATAATGCTTGATAAAATATATTTTCCTTTTATGGAAAAGATCTTTTATCATTTACAATTTTATGTTTGAATGGCAAATTATAATATTGCATTAATTATTTGAATATTCTAATTTGTTCAAGGAATGCTGCAAACTTTAACTTTAATTATTATATTAATTTTTAAAATTAATCAAATGTCTAGACATTATCAAATAACGATGTGTTTTTTTTTTAATTTTTCAAAAATTAAAATACCACAAGTAATTTAGAGAATAACAGAGTTTTAAGAAAATAAGGATATTGCGAAGGAAGCAAAACAAACAAATAAACCTCGATACCTTTACTAAATCTTCCACTTTTCATTAAGTCTGATCCAATTAAGTCAAAAGTGCTGTTTGGTTCAATTATTTCAAATTTAAGTTAATTAATAAAATGCGGTAAATTAAATTACATTTAAAGAAATGATTTATATTTCTGATTTATTATTACTTGAAGCTAAATAAAAGATTGTTATCTATTTATATGAATTTATTTTTAGTAAAATATAGGGACACATTCAATTATTTTCAGATATGCTTTAGATTCTGTTTGTGAGTAACAGTGTCTCAAATAAAATTTATTTTATTTATAATGACTGTACTTTATTGGATTAAATTTCTTCAAATAATGATAATTAAATATTTTTATCAATTTAAAATAAAACTTTACCAAAAATTGAAGCTAAAAGTGATGAGACACTAATATAAGTATAACTTATGAAGTAATTCTTTTTTTTCATTACTAAATGATCCTTTTAAATACTCTGTTGCATTTATTCAATTAGTTGAGAGAAGGAACGAAAAACAACGAACGGAAAGTTATTTTATTTGTATTTTAAGGATCAAACTGTAATACCTAATAATACAAAAAAGAAAATTTTCAAAGTATAGGAAAGAAAATTAATTAAAAGCAAACGTTCTGTTTTGTTTACTAAAATAATTTCACCGCACGGCAATTTTTTTAGTATGTAAAACTGTAGAAGGCATTTATGGATTTATTATTTGCTTAACAATAACATAAGGATGACTTCTTCTGGGTATGCTTGATTTATTTGACTGAAATCTGAAGGTTTCTTAAAATATTTTGTTGAAATATTTGATTGAATTTATTTTATAGAAGATTATTGTTATGAAGAAATTAATTTACATTATCAGTGAACATAGTCCTTAAGATTGTGACTAATGTTTTGGCGTCAGAAGGATTAATTAGAAATTTTGCATTTGTTAAATATATTTATTTAAAGCTAAGTTATATATTGTAAATACTATATTTATATTTGATAAATTTTAAGATCATGCTAAGCTACTTTTTTTTTGAAGAGTACACGCAGTGTACATACAAATTAACTATTCGCAACAAAATGTCGTTTTCTTTTTTCTTGCTAATAAAATTGCACAGAAATTATTTCAATACAATTCCGTAAAGGATTTTCTTTTTGTAAGCTTTAGTGAATCTTTACTTTGTGAAAATTTTTTTCAGTAACTATAATAAAACATACATATATAGCTAATAAAGTTAAGGTTCTTTTATAAGATGCCTACCTATAATAACATAAGATGCTTCTGGATACACAATAATTAATGTTTTGTGAGCTTTTTTATTTAAAAAATAATATTTAAAACCTAATTGCCTATTTCAGTTAAAACATATAATTGAAATGAAATGTAACTTTTCATATCTATAAATATTTATAATTTTTAGTTAAGGGTACCAGTGAGTGATGTACAAAATATTTCGTACATGTTTATAAAATCATGTAAAATTCATAGTGAACTAATTTTTATTAAAATTAATACGTTATTTCTTCGAAAAATATAGAAATGTATGTTCGGCTGGGGTGAGGGCTATTTAACTTCGGTAGCGGAAGAAGAGCTGTGTGTTACACGTATTTTCCAGCTTCATTTGATTAACTCCTTCTTCGGAACTACATACGATCATTTTACTGTGTGCAATGATGCTTTTTTTCTTGCTAACCGTATGATGTGCTCCCCTTGTTTAATGGTAAACTAATTTGTGCTTATAAAAACTGTAGTACCGAAATAACCATGTTGATTAATTTAGTTATTCTACAAAAAACAACATTTATTACTTTTGCAGATTTAATTTTTTTCTTTTATCTATACATTCAAATTATTTTTTGCAAATTAAGCATTATATAGTGATGAAATATTTGCAACATTTTACTAATCATATATATATTGTTATTTTTATTACTTTATCTAGAAAAAATTCAGTTCTTTAAGTTATTTTTTTCTTAAAGGCCCTTTGCTGAAAACTTTAAGAAAATGTAAAATTAAAATTGATTAAATTCCTTAACACCGGTCCTTCTTTTGCCAATTTTTTTAATTCGTGTAACATTTTTCTGCTTTTTAAAATAGTTCAATATTTTCAAAGTCTTACACATAACAATAAAATATGATAACTAAGATACAGTTCGTATAGATGCAACGATATATACACTCACTCAATCTCGTAAATACAAATGCCAGAAAAACTTACTACATGATACGAAACACATAAGAATTCGAGCATGTAGCTAAAAATAATGAGCCTGATATGAAATCATCTTGGGAAAATAACATAAAATTAAGCATGACCAAAGTAGCGTGGCTATTCTTTCAAGGTAAATGGTTAGCATACAACAAATTTAAGAGACTTTTCCCTTAAAACGCGTCAAGAGAGGCATAGCTATTTCCTTACTGTTTTTTTTAATTTAATTTTTCAGAGTATGTGATGATCATACCTACAAGTACATAAATGTTTTATACTTCGCGAATCAGTGAAAAAAATAATGCATTATTTTTTTAAACAAAAAATGAAAATGAGATTTTTTTTGGAAGATTTGTGATGCCTTTGTAACTTTCACATAAAGAACAGGAGTACTAAAAAAGATTAATATGAGGTGTAAACTATAGGAAAATATTTACTTTAGTTACAAATGTATCCAATTACTTCTAAAAGGCATTTAGATTCTAAAGACCCCAGAATTTTGAAGGAAATACTAAAATAAAAAAGTATGTATATAAGGATCAAATCACTTAGATTCATGTGCTATCAATTTAAATATTCCAAATATAATTATTTTCAAGGAATTAGAATAAAAATATTTTTTGATAAATAATCTGTAAAAACTCGTTCAGTAATTGAAAATACATTTTCAAAAATTTCTATATAATTTAAGGCATTGCCAAAAATCAATTTCAAAATAAAAATTGTTTTGAAATGTATAACATTAAAATATTAAAATATTTAACCTCTTGCAATTATTTCAATGAAACAGTATTTTCATATGTAATTTACTCCTCTTTTATTCAAGCGTCATTGGCCATCTGGAATATATTGAATATTTACGAAGGATAGGGGATAGGAGTAGACAATGTGCAGATTTGCTGAACAAAAACAGAATCCTGGTTTATGTCTCCATGCCTTGAAGATAATAAAATAAAGTAAAAAAAAATGAATGAAAACCCTTTACTTTGAACAATTTTAAATAAATATTAACAGCTTCAAAAATGTTATCAAATATTACCATTTATTTTAAATAACACACTTATTTCATTAAACAATTTTTTTTAAAAAATTTGTTCTTCAAAAAGTTATAGGATCAAACATGTTTTCTTAATATTAGACATTAGTTTATTGAGGCAGTAATAGTTAAACATGTTTTGCGTTCATTAATACTTTTCTCTCTTTCGAATTACGCTACTCTGACTTAAGCCAATCCGGAGGTACGCGAGTTTCAGATCTCATCGATTCGTCTTTTGTTTGAGTGCTACACAATTCAACTACTCACTCATTTGCACATCTGCTTTAAGTTATGAGATAAAACAACAAGCTCTTTGTTAAAGAATTTTGGAAATAATTCAATGCTTTAGATAGAGGGAGAATCATTGGAAAATTTTGGAATGAAATTTCACAAAAAACTTTAAATAACGTCTGGAAAAACCATGTCCTTTTCTTACATCACTGAACCTCAAGCGGAATGAGTACCAATGCCAGATGAAATTAATAATGCGATTGAAGAAGTTGTCAATCGTACCAGGTAAATTAATTTCGAAGTGGATAGTGATGACGCTCAAGAACTGCTTTATTCCCACATTCAGGAGCAGACAATTGATAAGTTCATGGAAAAGTATGGACAAGAGTAAGACATTGAAAAACTGGAGTCTTTAGTCCCAGTTCAAACAGAAGATCGAATGACGGTGTTGAGAATTTAACAGAATGCCTCAGTTTAATTGAGAATAGATTACAAAGTTTATAAAATACAGGCTCCAACGAAGAGAAAAAATTTTTCAACAAAACAAGGGATTAAAAAAATTGTTAGCTTGCTACGAGGAACTTTTGCTGTAAAATTAATCTTCGAGCCAGCAAAACCCATTTTTAAATTTTATGATACATTATATACTATACCCGAATAACTTCGGTTTTTGTAATTTTGTATTTGTATTTCCTAAGACTTTATTAAATATTTTTTCTATGTAAATAATTTTTTTTCTTTTGTCTCCGGCTCCAACGAAAAATAACTTATACGTATTACACTCCAAATTACGTGAATTCGACTTACGGGATTATCACTCAGTTCCCCCATCACTCTAGTTCAGGTTATATATATATATATATATATATATATATATATATATATATATATATATATATATATATATAACAAGTTTATACTTCCCAGAGGGCAAAAAGGGAAACAACTGGATTCTCAAAAGCATAGCAAGAAAATAAATTTTTCAAAAATATACTAAAATTGGATAAAAACAGACGAAACAAGAAACAGAGGTGTAGAGATATTCAAATAAAATATACCAAATGAATCTTTGGAATAAAATGCAGATTTATTACAATTTTTAAAGCTGTCGTTAAATTAGGCCAGCGAATTTAGGGTTAAGCAATGCTTTATGGATCCACCTTACCCATACAGCAGAAATTTTCGAACTAATAAAAAAAATAGAAACAAGTTAAAAAATTAAGCCTATATCTATTACACGTGGATGGAATACAAACAGTAAAATAAAATGAAAGTATGAATATTGAGAATATTAAGGTTTCTCTTATAGAAATGTATATTAAGAAAAACATATTTTCAGGAAAAACCAAGATAAAAACTTACATGTCCTCAGATATAAATGTAAAAATGTATATAAAGCGGTTTCATTGATATGAATCAAAAAATAAACATCTCAAGAAAAATTTAAAAGTGTATCCGAAAATGTTAAGTGTTTTTAACCATCATCATTTATGCCAATGGATTTATCATCTTTTAAGGGGAATCTCAAGTGAAATTTTACATTCAATATTTTTTCTGCAAAATGATATTTATTATGTTGGTATTTGTCAAAATATCTTGAAAGTTAAATTCTTAGAATAATGAGGAATAAAAATACAATATATATGTATGACTTCTTTCATGCATAAAATATTAAAAAAAGTACTTCACTAGCTTAACATATTTCTGAAATGTTTTTGTTAGTGATATGATGAACAAATAAACAAGTTTTAATAAATGCTTTTATTTTACTACTTTATTTAAATAAATTAATATTTCTTAAAACTGAATTCAAGCAAAACTTTTTACTTTAATTTCTCAATCTCTGTTTCAAGTGAAAACTTCATTTTTAAGACGTTGTATAAATTTAGTTTTAATAAACCTTAAAATATATAAAAATAATTATTTCTAAAATTATCCTCTTTCTCGAAGCACAGCTGAAATGATTGAAAGATAATTTTTGCGTTGAAAAGTTTTTCTTTTCATAATTGTATACCAAAATAAAAATAAAAGAAAGAAAACTTAATTTCGAAAGAGTACATTTATTAAGATTTACAACTGAAGTAAAAGAAAGGGTAAAAAGAGTAAAAAATTACATTTATAATTTTTAAAAAAAGTACTCTTAAAAATATTTAAAAAGTATATTTATAAATCTCTTTTTAAAGAACAAGAAAGTAATAGTGTAATTATTTGCGATGTTGCTTTAATTAATTCAAAATTTTAATGTATATCTTTATATTTAAGAACAAATGAAAATGACATTTTCCGCATCTTATAATAACTTAAAGCAAGAATTATTCATAAAATTAAAAATTGAGAAAAAAGGCAAAATTTCACCCAACATGAACAATTGAAAAACGCGAATCATAATTAATTTAAAGAATTTTAGTTAATTTTTTTATAAATATTCTAAAATGTATCTTTTGTAAAACTGTGTATGGAATTAGCTCTAAGATACGTAGAAATTTTTTTTAAAAAATTCAAGCACAAAATTATTTTTTTGAGAACTTTTGTATGTAATTTTGTATTTAGTTATATTTATAAATTTTACAATTATTTTGCAATAAATTTGAAATTTTTCATATGGAATTCTTATATAATATTGTCCTTTTTAAATACAATTAAAACCAAATTTCAAAAACAAAAAGTTAAAAAATTCTAAAGATGGTACCCATTTGTGTTAGGTTGATAAATTTCAAAAATTCAATATTACATTAGCAAGAGTCTACCCAAAACTGAAATGCATGTCAAGAGGGTCTACAAGATAAAAAGTTTGGGAAACTGCTTTAATTGTTAAGAATATTTTTCTATTCTGTTGATACTAAAAGAATATGTAAGATAAACCATCTTCAATATTAGATACATAATTTTGATAATGCTTTTCGAACCATTTCAGAACAGACTTCTCCAACAAATGAATCTGATACAGCAGCAATCTCAGAAAGTATCTCAATCCGAAAAATTACTTCAGATTCGAGACCAATCCTAAAGAGCCTACATCCCAAACTAGAGTGTTAATTTGCACAATTTGCTTTTCACATGTACTCCGTGCTAATATTTGACATTTCCCTGTTTTAATGCCCGCAGTCTTGCCACCAATGGGTGTAAATCTGAGCCGTTTTAATAGCACGCCTCTCCATTAAACATCGTGGGTCTATAGGGAGACTCCGAGTAATTACTTAGCCTATTAGAAAAGACGCGAGATCTGCGCTTCCCTAAAATGAACAGACTTTCGACTAGGGATATCTCGCGTTTCCGGATTGGCGGAAAAGATTAGAACACCATCATCTTAGCTGGCATCTCGGGTGATTCAGCTTGTACCCAATGAATGGAATATTTGGCAGTGTCTATTGCGGATATATTGAGTTAGTTATCACGTTTAGAACAGAGCAAAAGGTAATGTGCAGTACAATTTGCTCAACAGATTCAAAGACTTTCATAAGAAAACTTAGTTCCAAAGTTTGAACATTAAAATTTAAACTCTTGTTTTACTAACTAGGTAAAGTAAATTATATTATATACTGTTTAAATGCTGACAGCGAATCTTATTGATACTTATTCACCTATAAATATTTAATCGAATCATTAAAGTTTGGGGCGAAAATATTACTAATTATTTATATTCATAGTTTAACATTTCTTAAAAAGGACAGCTGCAGATGCCCAATTGAGATTATTTTCAATAAATCTAAGTATTTTGAAATCCAAATAGATCACGATACTCGTCTATTTAATTAAAAATCAATGCTGTTTGGTACCTACCCTAGAGTTATTAAGACATCTAGCCTTGGCAAAATGATAAGCAAAAATTGATCTTAAGAAATTTCGTAATGCTTCTAACTTATTAAGTACGTCTCCAAAAGTGTTTTTGTAATATTTTTTTTAAAGTTTTGCAATACTAATATTTTTGTATATATTTTATTGTAATAGATTTGGTTTAGTGGGTTTTGAAATGAATTCGTAGAAAACTACCTTATTTCAGCCTCAATCAATTATAACAATATTTTTGAATCCTTGTACAGGCATTTTGTTGTGGCTCTTAATATGAAAATTTAAATTAACACATCACCCATGCGATTAATATATGTATATAGTTTCGAATAATTATAAAATGTAAGCAGAATAGGTTTTCTTTTTTATTTTAGCATTTTTATATGCACCTTCTGCCCATTATCATGGTATGTTAATCCAAAACGCTTACAAATGTCCATCAACTAAAACCTTTTCGGGATTAAAGGATCGGTTGCATTATAAAAATGAACCTGTAAAACTTCAAAGTAGCTTACAAATTTCAAGACACAAAATGCATTTTACAAAATGATACATTTTTCTGAAAATAAATGAGGTGAAAAAATGAAAAGCATTACAATGACCTTCTTTTTAAACTCTCTTAAACATTCCAGGTTGTTCCAAACGAAAATATTGGAAGTGGTCAGAAACTCTAGAATGTTTTAAACTATAGATACCATTCCATTGGCTATTGTGTTCGTTCTCTTTGAAGATATTGACAAATACATTCGAGGAACTAACTATTGGAGAAGATTATGTGAGTAAATTAAAAGGAGGGAAAGTTATTTTTAATATAATTTGACTCAGAAAGATTTAGTAAATGTATAGACAAATAATTAGGACAGAAATATAATGTAATATAATAAGCGTAAATCTCAGAAAGTTAAGCGAGTGTTTAAGTTACACAACTTTAATAAGTTTTGAATTATTTTCAGATGTAAAATCCTAATCTAAAAATTACTTGAACTTCACACATAATAAGCTCGGTTATTTATGGGCTTACATTTACAGTATGTGTGAATGTGTGCTAGAGCCATAATCATTATACTTTAATTATTTCATTGTCTTAATTTGTTTTGTTTTTTAAATTTCTTTTAGTGAATTTCTCAATAAGTAAACAAGTTATTGCATGTAACTTAAGTAAATTACTTTGAAAAAATTGAATATATGTATAAAATATCTAAATATACGTATTCGTAACCAAGAAAATTATCACTGTGCAGACCTATGTTAAATTTAAAATATATTATATCAAATAAACAAAATACTCTAATTAATTTCAATAAAAAAAAAAACTTTTTTAATTTTAAAAAAATTCTTTGTGAATTGAGCATGGACCAGATTTAAACGTAGACTTATTTTACCAGATTGTTTCTCTCCTTCTAAATAAGAATTTATGCTTTTGAAGTTTAATTATGTTCTCTCAATATTACATGATTTGGAATGCACTCTCTCATGTGTTGTACTATATTTATAAAAAAGTTGATACATTTTTCTTTTTAAATTTCCTTTCCTCCATTTTGATACATATATACTACATTTTATACTGATAGCTCGCAATAATTCTTTCTCATCTACATATTATGTCAATTTATTTATCCCTCTCTCCCTCTCATATGTTTTTGACACGATAATCAATTCCTTAGAAAGTAATAATAAACTTTAGCGCTAACTATAACCCATTTGCAGAAATGGGTCAGAAAACATCTTTCTTGTTAATATTCCATTTCTGATAGTTTCACTGCTTACCATTATTTATATATTATCTCTTGATGTAGTTGTTAGAGAACAGAGTAGATAACATTAAATTCTTTCAGTAATGTATGCTAGAAGTTTGCTGGAATTGTATAAACAACTAGATAATAAAAAAGGAACATATTTTAAAACACATTTTTCTTAATAGCACAATGTTGAGTCATTTATATAATATGTATCCTTTCTTGCAATTGCGAATCATTACATTCATAATATATCATTACAGAAATTTAGGAAATAACATGGGATTTACAGGAAGAGGGGGGGGGGGGTGCATGGTACGAATTAAAAAAAATCATTGATTTAACGGTTTTAACAAATTTTTTGCGTGTAATCTATGTGTATTATAATAGTAAAACAGCTCTTGTGCTCAAACTAGTACAAAACAAAATAACCAATGAATTTTTTACAAAAAAAATTTAAGATTTATCAAGCTAAATACTAATCCTCCTAAAATAATTAACGTACACACAGGAGTTTTCAATTACAAGTACCTCAAACTATGTATAAAAAAAGTTTGAATGGGTTTTCTACTAACATGACTACTATTTGTAAATTACTTCTTTTGTTTTAATTATTACTGAGAATTAATTGAGAAAATGTGTACATTTAAATTAAAATATTTTTAAAAGAAAAATAAGTACTACTTTTTGACTTAAAAATGATTACCAATTTTTGTCACGTGAACTAATAATAATCTGTAGAAAAAGTATCAAAGCATCTGACACAATAAAAAAAATGCCTTAGCAATTTAATTGAAGATAAACTAGTTATTATTTTTCGGTTTAAATTCGGTCGAGTTAAGTCGGTTTGAATTTGTGATTTTCCATAGGGATGCGAATCAAAACAAAGATGAAAGTTATCATAACTCTAGATATTTTCAACTTAGAGCTTTCAAATTTTGAAAGACTATAAAACAATTATGTAAAAAAAAGTTTAAGTTAAAAATTTTTATTCAAATTTTCGACTGATTTTTATTAATTTAATTGCATTGTGTCCTTCATAGAAATTTTTTATGTAAATATCTTAAATATAGCGGAATAAATATAAATATTATTATAATGTCGTACATATATTAATTACCAGACAACAAGAATTACACAAAGTAAACCACAATAAATCCCTAAGACTTTTTAGAGGGCTCTATTTTTAAAATGTGTTAGTTTTGCTTTCGAAAAATTTATTTTACGAAACGTTATTCAACGAGGACTGAATTAAATTAACTGAATGATATATTAAAAATTTTATTGAAGAAGTTATTCAAAGACTATTGGAAACATACCTTTATCATTTGGTGGCATAATCAAGTGGAAAGGTCGTATCTCAAAACGACATTTCATCTTTCCAACATTTGAACTATAACAAATTGATGACTTTGAGTTCCAAATGATTTAACGTACTTCCATACAATGCAACAGTTTTTGGAAGTACAGTACCCTAACCCTCTACCTAAGTGTTAAGAAGTCTTTATTCTATAACGGAGAAGGCTACATGGGTACTTTCCCTTACTTGAAAAATATTTTCAGGCAGAAAAAGAATTATTTAAACAAATAATTATGCTCTGTCGTCACTAAGCATCCGCATATCTTCTGATACTTTATCTTTGGCGTTTAAATTAGTCACTTTTCAAATACAGAGTATGTTTAATATTTTGCCTGTTATTGGATATAATACATGAATTTTTGAGCAAGAAAAAATTCAAACGAATTTCTATATGTGTATCAAACATTTCTAAAATCTAAGTTTTTAGATTAATATTCAAATATTTATGTTATAATTCCAATAATTTATAAGAACTTTAGGCAATTTTTATAATAAAAATGAGCTTCGAATTTCTGATTTACACTAGAGTATTAATTATAATTTAAACTGTGTTATTAAATTTCTATAATGTTTTGAATTTAATTGCTTATCTAGTTCTTTTATCATTATATTTGTATTAAATGTATTTTTTGTTTTTAATGTTTTTTTTTAATGTCATTTTCACAATTTCACATTGGCTGATTGAAATGTAGTGTCAAAAGTGCTAATAAAGAAATTCAAACAAATTATCGAAAGCAAAGTAAAATTGATTTTTAACTAAATGAGTAACTTAAATATTATTCCAAGTACCTCATATCTGTAATGGAAAATATTTACTTAAAATAACAAGTTCTCTTTAATATAGGAATTAAATAAAAAATTGTTTTAATATAAATTTCATTCCATCGTTTGTGTTAAAGCATGGGGATTTTGTAACACACCAACGGGCGCATTTAAGATTTGTCGAACATAGGAAAAATTTCCTTTACGATATCTTTCAATACATTTGAAATACTTACTTCAATATCAATGTGTGTTTTGATCTAGACTATATGTGGAAGAGTTTATCTGCAAGCATGCGTTCTATCGCATAGTCTAGACATTTGAGGTAGAAATAAATTCACTTTCAGAAGAATAAGTTGATGCTTAAATTTCTATTATTGATAGTTTCAAACTATTTGGGAGTGGTAATAATAAAATAATAAACACAAACATTTATTATAATGTAAACTAATAGGGTGATAATGATATAGGTACTGTTCGAATAAACTTATACTTAAATACATTATAAACTTGATAAAATGATAATAGTTTGCATATTGTAGTACGCTTTCAGCGTTCATCCGTTCAGTTAACCTGTGAGGCTTTTATATGGCTTTACCTGATATTAAACCATAATGATTGTTAATAATTATCTACCAGTTAAATCATCAACCACAATTTAAGCATATATGTTGATTCTCTTTGCAATCTGCTTAAGTCAGCAGGTTGTGCTCCAAAGTATTTGCACGTTTAATATTTTGATAGGATTCGATATTTGATTTCGCTCCTAGCACATACTTAAGTTTAAATTAGTTCAACCTGACTTTAATAAAGGCTGGTTAATTATCTATGATACATCCCCGAATACCAGTCAAACTCCGGTTTGTCATAAAATCAAATAATGGATCAATTATTGTGGAAACTACTGAGTGTTGTACGGAATAATAGATTGTAAGGGGTTTATTTTAAAGGTAAGACTCTGGATCTAAAAACCAAAATCAATTTTTGAATCAAAAAGTGTTCTGCAGTAATAAGGACTGACTCCAAATAACTCTCTCATTTAATTTTTTGTACAACAATGCAACTACCGAGAAAATAAATTTACACATAACTATATAATATAGCTATAACTGAATTACCAAGTTTAATACTTTCAAATTTCTTAAATAAGTTAATATAATAATTAGTTACTCAATATTTAATTAATTTGTAGTGCGTGTTTGACAAGAACTCAATGTCTTTAAAAAGTTTACGTAGTGATGTGGTGCTGAGAATTAGAGAATTAACTCCAGTTTTAGTCTTTTCACAGATCATAAACTTTCAATGACCTAATATGAGTTTTGATATAAACTTCAATCATATATATAAATCATATAAAAAAACATTCAAATATGTGATTAATAATGAGCTGTGAAGGAATTTGAAAATATAAAATAGTAGATAGATTGTATAAATATACAAATTATGAGTATGAATGATGTGTGTGAATATTAACTGCTATATATATATATAAAAAGTATACTTTACGGATATTAGAATGTATTATTTCTTAATTTCTTCTAAATTTATTTCTTATATGTAGAATACTTTTAGGAGAAACATTTCTTATACTTATATTTCTTTCATGCAAGTATAAACCAGATATACCCTTTTTATGCAAATATAAGCATTCCATATCCGATTCACACAAATATAAATATTCTTCACCTACCGAAGCCTATATTTTCCATACCAAGTTCTTATAAATTCTCTGCAGTAACTCTCTATATAATTTACTGTTGCATAGCAAAATATCCATATCAATATTTTCAAATTCCTAAGATCTTCCACAGGATTACAAAAGCAATTTTTTCAAAGAAAAATGCATGCCCTTTAACATTCTAAGGATATACTTTCCTCCATTGTTATTCACAATCCCAAACACGCATATTTTAAGAGCAGACTAAAAAATTCGGGAACATCGATGGTTTAGTTACAATAAAATCCCTTTTCTGTGGTATCGGGTTTTCTTTCAAAGAAATGGCAACGTTCTAGGTAAAGTGAGAGCTAAAAATATAAATCTGATAACGTTAGATCAGATGGTAAAAATATGTATTTTCTTTCCCAAGATTCTCCAAAACTTGGAGATGCATTTCAACCTATCTAAACTTCTTTGAATATTTATCTTCGGCAATAATATATATTGATCGATTTTTTTACGTAAAAGAATAATACACTTCATAAATGCAGTAATCATAAATTGAGCACAGACAGCTAGAAATATACTATGCAGATATACATGAGTTCGAATAGACGTATTTTTTTTATAATGTTGGGAAATATAAATTAAATTTCCTGAGCAAATAGTCAAACTCAATTTCTTACTAATGCATATTAATTATATACATGAACCTATATCTCACGTTATTAAATTTCCAACAACAATCAGGGATATATTTGAATTTAAGTTGAATTTAACTCGTGCTTATTGTTGATACGTTAATATTATGCTGAAAGCAATAGAAAGGCTATTTTTGATGACGGACTTCTCAATTTTGAGCCTTAATTAAGATTAACTAGAAATACGTTGCACAATAATTTTAATGAAATTGATATTCATAATTAATATACGTCTTCAATGTCACCATGAATTTAATTTTTTTACCTCTAAATAAATGTTAACAATAGCGCTCTTAATGTTTATCACTCCTATGATATCTCAAATCGAACTTTACAACAGACATGCTACCAATATCTTAACTAAACCAGAGAAAAGCAACATTCAATATTTGGATACATGTGTTTAATTTTAAAGATATATATTTGGGGAATTCTTTATTTTTATAATTATACAAATAAAATTTTGAATTACTGAAATGAAGAAATTTCATTAATTTTGTAGAATTTGACTGCCCTTTAGTTGAACTGATCAAGATAATCAGAGCTTCAGACGTCAAACTCAAATTAAACACACTAAGAAAAAAATTATTCATTTTATTTCAGCAAAAATTTTTTAAAAATGATTAGCTTTAGAGAGGTATAAACATTTCCTTCTTAAGAAAACACTTATCAATTAAATAGAATATGAAAGGAAAGGCTAATTGAAATTAAATTGATTTCTGCGATGTAGTAAATTAATCCTAGGTCCAGAATCAATGAATGTAACCTAAATGTCAGCCAATGCCTCTTTTTGTGAAATGAAGCTCAATTTTTTTTACCTGATTATAAAACATAAACTTAATCTGTCTTTTATCTCCTGTTTTTAATCTCCATTACTGCTAAGACTCCATACACAAAATTAGAATATGGTATGCTTCTTAGAACTTTGCTGTTCTTCTTCATAAATAAATATCAAAAACTGAGTAATACCTACTAGAAGAAGTAGATAAAATACAGCAAAATAAAGTTTTATTAAATAAATCAAAACTAAAATAGCACCTCTTAATGTTATATACAAATAGTTATTGTATTCTACTTAAACCAGTTGTTTATTTATCCCCTTTCAAAAACTTTGTGTGTGTGTGTGTGTGTGAATGATAAAATTGCAGAGGAATATTTTTTCTTCCGATCATAAATGTTTTTGAGTATCAAAGTGGTATTTTTACAGAATACATTTCTGCACTAAAACCATGGAAATTTAACAACACATAATTTTATTTTGTGTAAATATATTTAATAAATTTGTGCTAACATTTGCCCTCGCCTTTCTTATGCATGTATATAAGATGAATTAAAAAGTTTATTAACATTTAGGACTTTCATTTACCTGAAAATACTCTTACACATACAAATTAATAAATCAATCATTATTTGTAATAAAATTTATGTATGACATAATTTTGAGATATTTTTCGAGGATAATCGGAAAGAAACTTTCATTGTGACGTGACAATTATAGTAATAGTCGGAGTGCAACCATTGTTATTTAAATCAATTTATAATTCATTCAGCTCCCAGCTATCCTACAAAGAGAAAAGTACTACAAAACATTTTCCTTTTTTAATGTCGTAAAATGTGCGATTCCAACGAAAGCCCCGACAAACGCGTGGTGTAAATAAGGTGATACATCGTAAATTATGTGCCGTATAGCAGTTTTCTTCAAACTGTGATTCACCTTCTCAGTTTTATAGCCACAAGTATCTAAAGAACACATCCCAGTCATTAAAACTAAGATTTCTATTTATACATAAATGATTTTATTTTTTTAATTCTTTTTAGAAACTTTTATTATAATGTATAATAATAGAATATTAAAATGTTTTTTCTTTATGTGTATCACATGCTGGGTTATGAATATTTTATTTTTTTATATTCTTCCGGTTCCAACGAAATAATTTTATACTTTTTAGTATAATGTTTTGCGCAACTGAATAGTTTGCTAATGAAAAATGCTCTAGTTTTCTCACAGTTCTAAACATTTAATTCCCTTCAGAATAATGAATTTAAGTATAAAATATGTCTTAACGTGGGTAGCTGCAATATATATATATATATATATATATATATATATATATTTCATATGCATTTCCTATTTCATTTAATTTGTTTATATATATATATATAAACAAATTAAACGAAATATGAAATGCATATGAAATGTGAATACAGATAACTTCAATAGACCAAGATTTCGACATTTTGCTTAAAAATACAAGCACGTATCCTAGTTATTGAGTATAATGTGTAGGTAGGTGACACTTCGGTCCCAAACTAATATCATTGATTAAATTATATTAAAACTACATTAATTTCTTTACAGCTACAATACTTTTTTTGTTTTTACATAAAGTACCTAAACATGTTGATGTATTTTAAACATTATTTCGTTAAAATTCTTCTAAGTGTCTGTGGGTGTGAGGAATCAGGGTCCGAAATGCATTTTATATCTCTAAGGGCCCCTTCAATCGAAAAAAATATTGAGTCAACTTCTGCAGAGTACTCACATATTTTGAGTCTAGGCGTATTGCGTAAGTGGGTCAGTTTTAAAGAAGGAAGAGCAAAGATTCATGATGTATTAACTGCTCCTTATCATCTTCTATCATTCTTATTATCTTGGAACTCTTTTCATTATTATACTTGAAAAACTTCAAAAGTCTGGTACAGGTTGGTGGAAATTGCAGGTGTGACTCTGTTTTACGCGGAAGAGATTTGTAAATTGGTAAAAATCTATGAAAAGCGCTTGAATGTTCCTCCGGATTATGTGAAAAGATTAATTAAGGGCAACCGTAATTTTAAATTGTAAATAAAAGTTGTTTGTACCTATGCAGAGTTTTTCGAATTGGTTTCGCATATAGAAAATAATGTTCACAAAACAGGCCCAGTAAGAAGCGTAGTAGATTTTAGGCAGTGTAGAATAATCGATCTATATATGTTTCCTCCAACCTTTTTTTTATATTTGCTACTACACAAGTATGAATTCGTTTTAAATCCTCAAAACAAATTTTTTGGGGGGATTATTCGATATGAAAGTGCAAGAACAAAAAGTAATAAGTCAAGTAGAACGCAATAGGTATAATTTTTCTAGAATATTTTTATCATGTTAAACTAAACTTATTGAAATGAGAGGGGGGGGGGGGCATAAAATACAAATTGTTAATATTTTGCCCCAATAAAGTAAAATGTAAAGGGAAAATTATGTCTTTCCACCCGCTGAAAAGCCTTTGACATATTAATATTATTATTTACAAACGTATACGTTTATTCATAGCAATAAATATTAAAACGATAATTTTCTCTTCTTTAAATAAACATTGAAAAAAATAAGATGCCTTTTTTTTAAAATCAGGAAAAATTTTACTTCCACTAAGCAACTGCATAAAAATAAGAAGGTGGTGTTTTAAAAGGATTTTACTATGTTTGCAATATTTAATATAAATGTTTCCGGATCGTCAGTCTACAGTAGTGAATATTTCGTAAAAATATAGAATAATTCTGAAAATTCGCATTTAGAAGCTACACGAGGGTTTTGGCTCATAATCTTGAACCACGGACAAATGACAAGAATGACACCACGAAGCTGACACCCATCTATTTTCTAAGTTTCTACACGGCGGCAACATGAGCCTTTTAAGCCTCAACGGATTTAATAGTGATCAGTACCTTTATAAGGCAATCTTTAGAGGCACCAGGAATCGTATTTACGACTCGACAGAAACAAAGCCGACCACGAGTTGGCGACTCAGATTACTTGACTACCTAAACCACTACATGTATGAGAAAGAATTATAGGGACATTGCAGAGCAATAATAATACAAAAAAATTCAATTAATTGTTTTATTCATTTACAATGTCTTCATTTTTTAATGTTATTGTGGTAAAGCTTCGTACAATCTCAAACTATATCTATTGACGAGGATTGCATTGAATACGGAATACTTTTTTTATTGTGTCAAAGTGTTTAAATTTTATTAAGATAATATAAATGTTTAAAATTTATTAAGATATAAACTTATTTTAAATAAATAGTAAATGTATAGTTACATTTCTTTAATTTTGCCATAAATTTTTTTCCGTTTCATTGTAAACCTCATGCACCCCAAAGTATCACGTGGGGGCTTACATCACAAGAGAAAGAAGGAAGGATTACAACACAAACATCCATGCCTTTTCTGGGATTCGAACCCAGGACCTAAGGCACCGCAGTCAGCGTCACTAACCACTATACCGGATCGGCGGCTTTGTCATACATTAAGATGTAAAAAGGTGATACATACGAAAAAAGATAAAAAGTATTAAGTATAGAAATTATAAATAGAATAATCGCATTAATTGTTCATGTCTGCGCATTTAAATTATACAAATATACGATTTGCATCAGAAGGTTAGAAATTAGCACAGGCAATTATTTTTAAATCTAACAATATTAATCTTGTTTTCAATGTTAGAAAAATATAAGTATACAATTAATCTTTCCTTTTACAGTCGGAAATACGAACCTCTTCTACAGTTCATCAATAGTTTATTATTTTTTTATAATGTACCCTCATGCATGATTTAAAATATATGGGATAATATATTTTAATTATATTAATTAAACTTGTATGATTATTATAAAACTAAGTAAATGTGTAATATTTATTCAAGCATATTTGATTACAATATGAAGGAAGATCTCAAATAATAAAGCCTAGTGGAAGTAAATCAGTGATGGATGGTTTGACGACAACAATAAAATAAAATTTATTTTTTGAGATTTTTATCAGGAAAAAAAAATGGTGCAAAGGATTTTGTTAAAGCTGCAATTCTCTGTATATATTCAGTAAAATATGTTATGACGAAAATTTCAGGATCGGAAAGGGCGAATTAAAAAGAAATTTCAAAAAGGGATAAGGAAAGACATTTTATGATAAAAAAAGGAAAAGAGAAATGGGTTTTCTTTCAACTAAACTTTTTAGAGAATCAAAACGGAATGTATGTGTATTAAACTAATAAAGAAAATATAATTTTTATTTTTGAAATACATGTTTTTTGTTTGTCTTTGTATTTCAATATATATATATATATATATATATATAAGTTTCATAAGAGATAAATAAGAATTAAAAGTTTTATTTTTGTGTGTCGTTTTAATATAATCTAGTCTAATAAATATAAGCTGAAAAACACTAGTATAACTTAAAAGTTTATGCAGTATAAAAATCAATCAAATAAATTTTTATAATTAAAGCACACACTATCCTTCTATGATATTTTCCTACCTCATTATTCAATTAGCATTAGTCTACAGTACTTAATATCCAAGTATACAACAATGAATATGCAAAAAAATCTTAAGTATTATCCGGTTACTTTTACAATTAATGTACATAAAATTTCTGAAATTTAATACAGGGTTAGTCGTAATTTCCTCCAAGGTTTCGGGGCACTGTATTAATATTAAAAAAATTAAGATGATTACAGCAAAAAATAACACATGAAAGAATACAGAAAAAAAATTCAAGCTTTATTTATATATTTCACAAGTGTTTCTTATATGAACCCTTCGTCACACGGCATACATCAATGTGATTGTCCAGTACCTGCCCCACTCTAGTCAACATGGTTTTATCAACATTATCATCACGTGTTGTCCTTTCATGCAGTTCTGCTAAATTTCACTGCAAAAGGAAGTACGAAAACTTGGATATTTTAAAAAGATCAAGTTTTTGGATAATATGGAAAACAAGAAAATAATAACGCGTGTTGTCTATAACGTTGGTAGTACCATGTTGATTAGAATGCGGCAGGAACTGAATTATCGCTTTGTTGTATGCCGTGTGACGAAGAGTTCACATGTAGTACACCTGCAAAATATATAAATAAAGCTTGATTTTTTTATATTTCTTCATATATTCTTTTTTGATGTACAGTAGAACGCTGTTTATCCGAATCAATTGGGACCGGACACCTTTCGGATACTTCATTATTCGGATAACTGAAAACCGAATGCGGTCCATGCAGTGTATGAAAACGGACACTATACGAATATTGAAAATCATAACATGCGGGAAACGTTTTTGGAGAAACAGCAAAATAGGTACAAAATGTTGCAATTTTACCTTGATTGTGGAAAATAATCACTTATTTTTCGTTTCAAGGTCTCTGATTCTCTTGAGCAACAGTAGTTGAATAAGACAGCACTCTGATTGTTGTTCGTACCACTCCGTAGATATCTCTAACGCAAAAACGCGTCCTCATTTGATTGACCCTTGCTGCTTTGGTTGTTTTTGTCCTCGTCTTCATTCGTTTCATCGTCGAGAGGGTCAAATTCTTCTTGCACGGGAGTCACAATCTCATCATCATTTAGCATTTGAAACCCACAGTCTTCTACGTCTCAGGTCATCCAGGTTTCTGCATCAACAAAACTCAGCAAAAGAGCTCGTATACAACCTCTCATTTGGAGACAAACTGACATAATATTCCGCGCAGATGTTTACCAAATCACACACAACTGAAATTCTCCATATATCCTTCACCTTGGGTTTTCCCGTCACTTTTGTCCTCACGCAAAACAATTGTTGAGCATTGCACTGTTCGAAAACGTATCCGAAATTTGGTTCGGATATTTGACGCTCCGGATAATAAACGTTTGGATAAACGACGTTCCACTGTATTCATCCTAATTTATTAGCTACAGCAATACGAAACCTTGGAGGAAATTATAAATATCCCTGCTTATATTGTTACGAATTTTGTATAAAATAGTGCGAATAATTTGTATTTGGATGTGTAATGCATTTATATTACTCTGTGTTATATATATATATATATATTATGTAAAATTATAGTATGTTCACAAGCAACGCCATCTCTTACTTTATAACGGCGATTCAATGAGAACTTGGTGAAATTTTGGTGATAGAGCCAAGTTGGCATCATCTCTTGCGATCAATTTGGCAACTTGGCGACCAATTTGGTGACTTGTGCAACCATGTTGACGATCATTTTTGGCGAGTTCGGGAATCTATGGATTCTTTTGGAAATTAATGGATAAATCTACTAATTTCACGACCTTTGACGCAAGAGGGTTTTCCTCGAAGGATCCGCGAGGCTATAAATAGGAAGATGCTCGACGAAACATGATTAGTCTGGTGTTAACTAGCGATAAGTTAGTATTATTTTGACTAGGATAAGTTAGTATTTTTTGACTAGCGATAAGTTAGTATTTTTTTGACTAGCGATTAGTAGTCTTGCCTTTACCGTGTTTAGCGATTATCTCGGCTGTTGGGTAGGACGAGAGGTGCTTGTATTTTAGACATTGTGATATTATCTCTGAGCACTTGAGAAGATGTGAAGTCCTTCTGATATTTATTTGAAAATTTTGCTGCTGAATTTTGTATTTCAAGGTCTGGTTTTCGACGATAAATTCTCATAGCTTTAAAAGAACTGTCTTGTTATTTGCGACTGGTTTTCTTAAAATCCTCGAACCCCAATCAACGTAACAATATTACTAACATTTTATACATCATCACAACAAGCAATGCTTACTTAAACTTTTATATAAATCCAAATTTCTAAAATATGTTACATGAATAAAAATTATAAGATTTCAAAACGATAGTTCAAAACTATAATAATTCAAAAAAAAATGTGGTGTTAAAGTCCACGCGTTATAGTAATAAAGGCCAAATAGCTTATTATGACAAAGCCTTATTATGAATTCCTTTCGCGTTGCGCTTCGGCCTCATGTGTAAGAAATTGAGAAATTTATAGCATGAGGAAGTGGGATTAAATATTCATAGCGGATATGCTTATTTTAGCAATAAAAAAAGTGTAGGAACGTCTTCATGACATATCTGACGTATTTATGTAATCGACACCCCCATAGAATGTATAAATACAGCGGCCAAAAAGTAAATGTGTTTATAATTTCACCTGAAATAAAGTAAATTTGTCCTTAAATATTTTAACTCAATATTTGAATAGTATGATTTTCTAATGGTTTGTTAGTTATATAGGGTTATGTAGTTATTTCAATTATTTTTAGTGCAACGATTTATTTTTTAAAGCTTAAACGAACATATATTTTAAAACATATGAACACAATTGGAAAGAGAATTAATTTTGTAGCATTAAAATAAATTAAAATTAGAAGTAAACTTACTTCACTTTAACTTTATCTTATCTCGTCTGGAAAGCTACTTTTCAGAGATTTCAATCTTAATTACTTAGTAATTAAATAATTATTTTTCATGAATTCTAAATATAATTTTTATTTTAAAGCTAGGTTTGCAATTTGAGTAAATATATGACTGAAATAAGTGTGCATATATATGTATACTGGAATCCTTTTAAACTTGGAGGAGAGAAAATTTATATATGTGCAAAAGTATTTAACGAAGTACTGAAAAATAAAAGATAAATGAATTAGGTTTTTTTTAAAGCTACTTCTAATGGGTGTGTGTGTGAAAGGTGAAGGTTTACTATATTTAACTATTTTGGATAATTTAACTTTTAGTAACTAAAATTAAATTTAGAAAGAAATTTATTGACTTTAATTTGAAATGTAACTAAGATTAATAATGGATATTTTTAGATTACTTAACTGAATTTATAGGAAAACTATTTGAAATGCTTAATTTTTTAAAAATTTTAATTCAAATTTTTGAAACATGTGTTATACAGGAAAATTCAATTATTTATTTTGCTATATTTTATGCTTTAAATATACATCATGTTTACCTATATAATTATTTAACTTTCTAATAGAATTCAGAATACTCTGAAATGCTCTTTATTATTCATCCATATGATTTATTTTAAGAAAAATATTTAATTAACTTCAAATGCTAAAAATTCTGTATGTCTATAAAGACTTCAAATGGTTAAGAAGATGTCAGATGAAGTTAATCTGTATGTTACCAAATAATTTTAACTAAATGGTAAATTATTTTTTAAAAATATAGATACTGAAGATTGCAAACATTTGTTACTACAGTTGAATTACATTTAATGTATTCTGTGTGAGTTCTTTGTAGTGAAATGGGACAAAAAGGACTTCTTAGTAAATATGTTTTTGAGGTACAAATTACAATGTAACGCAATATAAATTACAAGATACCAACACAATAAATATTTCCTCAATACATATTTCCAACTTTAAAAATCTATACATGAAATAAAACTTCTTAAGACACACATTAGGTCTTTCGGTACAATTGACCAACGAATACAAAACGGGTGGCCAGGAAATACCTAAACGTTTCAACTACTTTATAAACATTTTTTTCTTTTACAAAAATATAGCTTACTCTAAGTTGGAAAAGGTATATCTATTACGCATCTGTAACCACCTTCTCTAATATGAATTTCCACAAAAACCATTTTTAGTAATCCATTTAAATCTAATTGCTCAAAAACGGTTTTAGCAATAATCCCAGTAGCCCCTGAGAGTCAATTTCTGAAAGACCTGTGCTTAGTGGATTTCAAATTAACAAAACAAACTTTCATTTGAAACATCATTATTGTAGATCTAATAGCTCAAAATCTGGATATATTTTTATCAATACACCGCAGAAAAACTCGTCTCTCCCCATAGTATTCGATTTCCGCAAAATAAATTCTTAGCGGATTTTTATTACATAAAAGGAACCTACCTAATTTCAAGTCTATATGTCTTACAGTTCAAAAACGGGAAAATTTATCTATAACGCACCGCAACACACCCTTTGGTGGTTCGTTTTGTTTAAAACCCCTTCTTAGAGAATCTTCACTCCATGAAAGAAACGTGCCTGAAAAATTTCAAATATTTATGTCTAATAATTAAAAAACGGAAATATTGAACCATTACGCCCCTTAAGCTTCCACAACGCACGTCCGAAGTCAACTTTCGCAAAACCCTCTAGTAGCGAATTTCAACTCTATGAAAGGAAAATACCAAATTTCAAGTCTGTAGGTCTTATGTTTCAAAAACGTTTGCCAGCGTTTCTCAGAATATGGGGTGCAAGTATGTCGAAAATAAAAGAATTAAAAAAATTACACATTTACTGATATTAAGCAAAACATCGTACATTCTATCATAATAAATAAAAAATCGCATTTACACTTATATAATATACATATAAATGTATCAGTACAGCACAATGTATTTGATATTTAATCTATTAATTATAAGTTAAGATAAAGTTTAATAATTAGTAGCTTATGTGTCATGGGCATTTTATGTAATAAAATATGTAATAAAATATTAAAAAAATTATAATTATATAATAAAATTTTATATCTTAATAATTTGTACGGTTAATTATTAAAATTGTATTCCAGCGCTATGTCAAAGTACATAATTATTGTTACTGTGTGAAGGGCAGTATGATTAAAATTAAGATTGAAAATTCAGTCACAAATATTGAAAGTTTGAAAAGAACTGCCTTCAGGCCTCACAACGCCCCTTGGCAGGCGATTTTTGCAAAACTCCTTTTGTGGAGAATCTCTAATCCATGAAATGGACGTGTCTACCAAATTTCAAATCTGCAAATCTAATAGATCAAAAATGAACTTTTTAACGTCCCTTGGAGGTTGATTTTTGCAAAATTCATTTTTATAACAGAACTCTACTCCATGAAAGGAACGTGCCTATAAAATTTCAAGTTTGTACTTTGAAATAGTTCACAAAGGAGAATATTCAACCATAACGCCTCTTAAGTCTCCGCAAAGCCCTTTGGGAGTCGATTTTCACAAAAACCATTTTGCAGAGGACAATTGACTCCATGAAAGAAGCATACGTACAAAATTTCAGGTTTGTAGGCTTAATAGTTCCGGTGATATCATGATGTGTAAGTTAGTCACTTATCTCCTTTATACACTCAAGAGCCAAAACATTATGACCACCGGTCAATAACGAGTTGGCCCAACTTTGGCGCGCAACACAGCTTCAACCCGCCTTGGCATGGATGCCAGAAGTCTTTGGTTGATGGCCGGAGACAGATTGCACCAGATGTTCAAGCAACGGTCACGCAAATCCGAGATATTGCGAATTGGGGGTCTTAGAACTCTGAGCTGCCGTCCCATGATATCCCAAATGTGTTCTATCGGATTGAGATCCGGTGAGTTAGGTGGCCAGGACATTAACTGGAATTCAACATCATGTTCCAGGACCCCTCCAACAGAATTTTAGCCTTGTGACAAGGGGTGTTGTCCTGTTAGAAAATTCCATTTCCAGCTGGAAAAACCAAGGCCATGTAATGGTGCAACTGGTCCGCAATCATGTTCAGGTACCCTGTAGCATTCATGGTCTGCTCTACCACAACCTCGGGTCCCAGAGTCGCCCAAGGGAACGTCCCCCAAAGCATAATACCGCCACCACCGGCCTTTGTATGGCCTATTGTGCATTGGGGGAGCAACTGTTCTCCTGGAAGACGGCGTATCCTGACACATCCATCGGCGTGATGAGTGACAAACCGGGATTCATCTGACCAGACAACTTTCTCCCACTGACCCATGGAGCAGTCGCGATGTTCTCAGGCCCAGCGCAGGCACAGTTGGCGTTTTCGCTTGGTCAGCAAACGCACATGAGTGGGACGTTTGCTGCGTAGCCCCATATCCAACAGTGTCCGCAGAACAGTGTGCTCCTATACTATTCTACTTGACCCTGTATTGTATTGGGCTCTCAGTTGACCCATTGTCTGGCTCCAGGTTTTCTTCACCATGCGAGACAGTCTCCGACGACCTTTTTCTTTGATAGCGTGTGTGCGTCCAACACCATGTCGTCTATTGCTGGTTTCGCCGTCATTCATCCACTTTGCAAAAGTACTAACAACTGTAGATCGCGAACAACCCACGAGTCGAGCATTTTCGGAAATACTTGTTCCGAGCCTTCGAGCCATTGCAATCTGTCCTCTATCAAAGTCGCTTAGATCCTTTCCCATCACACACAGAAGTAAGTGAAAGAATGACTATTCAGACTCTCCAGCAGCAGTTAAATACCACTTCCACCTGATCACGTGCTTTCCACGTCATCTAGGCGAGTTCATTGCAAAATGTAGGGGTGATCATACTGGTTTGGCTATTGAGTTGTATATACTAACTGGTATACCCGTTTTTTGCACGGGTGAATTGAAAAATTAAACAAGTCGGATTGAATTATAAATAAGCTTTTAATGAGTTAATTTTACGATAATTATAAATTAGCAAAAAAAAAACGCTTTTTGGAAACCTCAGTTGAAAAACCACAACCCACATTTGTTAAATTTTAAGTTTGAAAGTCTAATTGTTGATAAAAAGGATTTTTTATTAATTTATTACGCCCTGTAAATCTGTTGTGGGTCGATTTTTGAAAACAACTTCCTAACCTGATCTCTGCTCAGCAGAAGTAACACAATGTTACAAATCTTGTGTAATGAACGCTTAAAGAAGTGGAAATAATTTCTATCTGGATGTGTAATACGGTAATATTACTTTCTGTTGTATTTGTTTTATGTTAAAATTGTAATATTCGCAAGCAACGCCGTTCCTCGCATTATAATTGTGATTCAATGGAAACATAGGCCGTAACCGTGGGTAGCCTAGTGGTTACAGCATTGGACTCCAGACCGACGGGCCTGGGTTCGATGCTCGATGCCACTATATACCACCGAGTATAAACGGAGTACTTGCTCGTTAAATCAGTGGGTCCAAAAGTCTTGTGGGCGGTCGCAGAAGAAACCACGAGTGCAGGGGTGTGGAGAATATTTCCCTACCCTTCAGTTCCATGTCCAAATTGTGGAGGTGGAGATAGGTGGTGTCGCCATCTATCGTTAAGAAATCCAACCTGTCTCACAGGCAATGGCAACTTTCATTCCTTCCCTGCGGGAAGGACACGACAACAACAATGGAAACATAGCGAAATGTTGTCGATAAAGCCATGTTGTCATCATTTTTGGTGACCACGATGGCAACTTGGCGATTGATTGAACGAAGCAGAAGTTGCTTTCCTGTAGCGCTACCTCGTGGAAAGCTGCAACAAAGAGGATAGCACAAAAACTTTCTCCACAAAAAATACATATACATGCCAATTCTTATAGTGATCGGTTGAATGGTGTTGGAGTGAAGCGATTTCCATCCATTTTTGTATATATAGATACCTTGTATGTAATATAGCATAAAGAACTGTTCTATGTTCAAAATGTCGTAAGTTGCAGCGACAACAAAAATAACAACATTGAAAAAAGATTATTTTGCATAAAGACATAAAGTAAACACAATAAAAATATTTAAAATTCGAGATGATATATTTCAAAAAAGAAATTGCTTTATAAATTGGAAAAAATACATATAATCATTTTGTCTTTAAATAAAAGGAATATGTTACAGTTCTCAATAATAAAGAAAGTTATCCCTTTTCTTATAATAATTACGAAATTCTAAAGGTGTGAAACTGCCTATGAATTGTTAAACCAATCTAATTATATATATATATATATATATGAAAAATGTCTCCTTTTCCCGGTGACTTCTTTCACCTAATAATTTTAAAGCAAACATTCATAACTTTGAAAAGTGTAATATTGGAAAATGGTATAATGAGTTCCTTTAAAAAACTAATTTACATTTCTATTTCTTCATCTTTCAAGTATTTCAGTAATTGAATATGATCTTTTTTCCACACTAAAATTCACCTAAGCACTGAATGTTATATTTTCTCATGGGAAAAACAGTTAATTTTCCTTTCGTATTTACTTTGATGGGTTTTTTCTAGGTGTAAAGCGTAGTTAAAATAACATTGTGGAAATCACTGAAACAAAATCAATAATAATCGAGGAATTGGAAATGAATAGTTTTTAACCTTTTAAATGCACGGATTTTTTTGTTCTGAATTTTAAAAAAAAATCATTTTTAAGGACTGTTGTTTTATAAGTTATGTAACAAATTAATATAAAACAATCCAGGCATTAATATTGAGTATTTATTTTGAAAAAAAGTTGTGTGTAGACTTTTGGCAACATACAGTATGTACCAAAATTTGTCATATCTAATCAAATTTCAAATTCAATATTAAACATTGATAGCTTATCTGACTACAGATGGGAAGTATATTTTTATTTAATTAGATGACTTACTCTTTTATAGGACACTCGAAAACAGGAAATATCACTCTAAGTAACACACTGAACTTTAACATCCATCACATTAAGACTACATGCGACAACTTAAAAAAAATAGAGATATGGGGATTTTTTGTAGATTTTAGATTTGTGTTTTGTAGTTTTTAGTACATTTTAAGAAAAATATGCTAAAACTAGGAAGAGAAAAAGAAATTATTATTACTATAATGGGTAAAAATTTACAAAAATAACAAAAAGGGCCCATTTTATACCAAAAGTTTATAAACAAGTTTTAAATTTTTCAATTCTGTTGGTTGCTATGGTATTCATTTTTTAAATGACCTTCAGGATAAGATATATTTTTCTTTTTACAAAAACTTGAGCACTTTATCTTAGTTATTATATTAAATTGCTTAAAAAACAGTGATTATATTAACATAAGGGACTGTAAATTTTGTAATAAAACAGTGATTGATAAATCTGAAGATTAAAACACTTCTAATATTATACAAAGCACTCACCAAAAATTTCAGTTAATTATTTTCTAAACTTTTTGAGCAATCACTGTCCTCGTTTGAACATTTAAAGAAAACACATTTCGAGTAAAACACATTTTAAAGTATGACATATATCTAGCTTAAAGAAATGGCATCAGCTTTTACTAAACCACTCGTAGTTTTTGTTCTAGTGAACGGAAAATAATAAACTTGGTATTTTTATGAAACAAATAAGATGTCCTATAAAATAAAATCATAAAAAAATTGTCGATTTTAATCAAAATTCATAATTTTGAGTCGTCGGATACCTTAAACTGTGAAAAATATAAAATTTACCCGCTAAAAGTGATGTACGTTTTCTTCCTCACATGATTTATTTTCTATGATCACCAACGTGCTTTCGGAAAAACGCGCACTCAGCTTTTGAATAAAATTCGGTAAACAATCGGTAACAATAAGCATTTAAGGGCAAAAATATGTATATAGGGATAAAGAAAAATATTTCACACTGAATTACTTTTTAATATCTTTGCTAAAAGGTAAAAGTCTGTTTATAATGTGGAAACAAAGAAAATAAAAGTATTTAATGTGTGCATGCGTGTGTGTAACATGATTCAAGCACTTCATTTAAATGCATCTTTAGACAAAATAATGTGTTTCTAAAATTGTAGCTGTACCCTGTTTTTAACATAAAAATAGAAAGCAAGCACTCCAAAAATATGAAACTAAGACAAGAAAGAAAAAAATGTAATTTTATGGTGGAAAGATAGCTTTCCAATCGTGGTTTATTCCTCGCATAAAAACTCATTTGCATTCACTGGTTTCGGAAGAAGATATATGACGACCAACGATTGCAAAATTTGAATTCGAATAATATATTGAGTGAAAGGAAAAAATAGGAAAAAAACGGCCTGTGATGTGTCCTCATATATTTAAATCTGCATCAATATTTGCAATATATGTAGTCAGCTGCATTTTTAGTGGAGAAATGTATGCCAGAGGCTCGATGGCATTTTATGAGTGTTTTTGTTGTCTCAGCTAGCTCGAGGAGGGCCATTATTCTTCCTATAAGTGCTAGGAAGACAGTCTAAGGGCGCCGAACAAGTTTTCACGACATGTCTGCTGAAGATGTGCTTTTATTTTTTAGTGCCATTTTCTTTCCCTTATGCCGGATTGTGAAGTAGATCCGAAGATTTGATTTCAACGCTTCTCTAAAAGAGGACATTTCTTTTTATTTCTCTATTTTAAAAAGAACAAAAGAGCGAGGAATGGTAGATGATGCCTTTTCATGAAAGATTAAAAAGGGTTTTCTCGGTTTTTGCGGATTGGGGCGTTTATTTTCGGCACCGCAAATAGTTTTATTAGAATAAGTTAGCTTGGAACGCCCACAAATTGGTTTTAGGAGAGAGTGCGGGGGAAAAGTGGCATACGGTATTTTATTTTTATTTATGTTGTTTGTTATTATTTATTTAAATACAAAAAAGTTTATTTAAAAGTTTTAATAGAGACAAATCATAATATAGTGGAATGTACCCCCACCCCCTTAATAAAAAATGGTACAAGTTTTAAAACGATTTGAAAAAAACTGATAATAAATACATAAGTAAAATAGTGAATGACTTTCAAAGACACTTGAATTGCTCAAACATTCATCATAAAATGACTAACAAAGTTATTTTGCTTAACGAAAATGAGACGAATGTAAGAATAAATTTTAAAATGGTAATTTTACAGCGTTGTTGATTCAGTACATCTCTTAAAAACTTTATATATATATATATATATATATATATATATTATATATATATATATATATATATTTATTTATATATATATATATATAAGCAAAATTAAATAAGTAACTAAAACATTACAATGTAAAGGTTATATTTGAATTGAGTATTTACAAAAGACGTTAAATATGAATCTATTTCCTTTTGTTATTTTTGTATAGGCAAATATGAAAATATCTTTTTCTTTCATCAAAACACAATTTTCCTCTTTTTTTAAAAAAATTTCTTTCTTTATTTCGTTTAAAATCACGGTTTATGTATTGTTAAGTACTGTTTTAGTTCTGTAAGTAATGCATTAGTATAACAATTTTTCCTTTCATTGTAAATTATTACTGAAAACGTTTCACGAGTGCCACTGAAACAAAAAAAGTCGGGGAAATATAAATGTCGAATGAAGAGCCTTAAATGCAAAATTATGTAAAATAAAACTTGAAATATTATGAGATTTATTTTCGAACTTTTATTTTCTGTTCAATGATTCTGTGAAAATAGTAAAATGGAAATGATGAAAAAAAAACCTGTTAACTTTATTACATTTACGTTGAGACTATGCAAGCGTTATTTCTGGAAAAAAAAATGAATAGAAATAAAAAAGAGCTTATATTTGCATTTCATAACTACATTAGTAATGCAGTTAGCATATCTTCTACTTATTTTTTGCATTTTTCTTGCTTTTAATTAGATATATTCTTATATTTATGAATAAAGTGGAAATAGTTAGCTTAAGGGCATTGCATAAATCCAGATGTTTTAAAAATGAAGTACTTTTCTCTTATAGTAATTAGCGTTGAAATAAAATATACTCCTTTTTCTTAAGAATTATTTAAAAAACTTCGTAATTATTCTATTAGAAAGATCAATAGATTTAATTTTCTTATATGTCTTCTCCAGAAAATCTTGCATATATTCTTGTAATTAGGTAGAAAATTTTTATCTTTCCAAGTATAGCACAAAAAAAATAATCATATAAGTTTAGGATTTCTAAAATACAGGAAAACCATTACAATGAATTGTATATATATAGTCTCTCCCTCTCTTTCAATCACTCTTTCTCTGTATACATATATATATATATATATATATATATATACTAGTAATTAATAGTAGGCTATAATTTTGTCGTTATATATTAATAGTTTTGTGGGGTTTCTTTTTTGTAATATTTAAATTTCTCTTAATATTCATTCATTTCCCTATGGCTCAGAATATAGGCAAATTACAGGTGAAGGTTGGCGAGCCACAAAATTTTTCTTAAACCTGCAATATTGGTTCCTAAGTCCAGGAGTTTGCTATTGTGCAGCTGTGACTAATATTTCTTAATATCTTCATTAGTTACATTTAGGTTTTATAACTATTTGTATACATTTATGGATTATATATATATATATATATATATATATGTCAGGTCTGGGAATTTTAAATTCAAAATTATGTAAATAGTAAATAGAAACAGAGTGAACTCTTTCCTATCGCGTAGGGATTTGAGTAGTAAAATAAAGAACTATTTAAACTATAATCTACTTTACTGGACTAGCTATTTTTCATAAATTTTAATGTCAGCAATAAGAGCTTATCCTCACCCATCTTGACCAATCAGAGAGCATTGTCTCAGCTCTCAGTCAGCAGCTTTCCAGGGAAAATTCCAAAATTCATCGAGCTTAGTGATCATAAAAATAGCAGAGTCTGCAGAACTAATGTTTTGACTATAGATATGTTGTGTAGACAGATACATTAATAAAAAAAAATGAAAACAAAAGCTTGAATTGAATTGCTTTTTATTCTACACAGTTGCGCGCCAATGGGCCGCCATGTTGGATTCGGTATTTTTGAAGAACAATAAATATATTACTTATGGAACTGATGCTCTCCTCATTTTAACAGCGGGCCTGGGGCATGTCATATATATTTATAATCTTGGTTAATTTATAAATTATGTATTAAATAAATATTATTCAATAATAAAAAGTAGATTTAAAAATATGCAAAGAACTTTGAAGTGTTTTTGTCTCAACAAAACTGTGCTGTCATCAAACGACTTCAGCACGATTTAAATATTGAATATTATTTTAAATGTTCATCATTTTTTACAATATTCGAGACACATTTTCTGGCTAATTATTATAGATTTCTTAACGTATCGTTTATTTCCACTTTTCCTATTGATTGTTTACTTATGTCGCATTTTGAAGTTATTGGAGATGAACTTCTTAATTTTGAACTACAGCCATACGACGAAAACTAAAGCAATTTACTCTCTTTAATTTCGACAGCATGACACCAGATGAATTACACATTTACAGTTCTTTTAAACTTTAAACAACTTAGTTAATCTACATAATGAATATTCGGGAGAATAAGGATTCGAGCAAACGATTTTTAATATAAATTTTGGTTTATGTATTTCACTATCCAAAACTATAATAACATTTTATATTACAGTTTATGAGTCAACAATTTTAAGATTATCAAATTTAACTTTAGAAAAAGTGCTATTTGATAGATTTAAATATTATTATTTTCTTTGGAAATTAATTAACAATTTATACAGTAAATAATTATTATTTTTAAAATTTAGAATTTTTCATGAGTTTTGGTTATTTGAAAATTAGGCTTGCAAATTTTTGCATTGCATATTTAAACAGTCAACAGCGTGTTTTATTAAAAAATAGGCTTACCTGTTTTTACTAGCTTTTGATATAATGTATAAAAGTATAAGTTCTATTTCCTATATATATATATAACACCCGGCTATAATATAAAGTTAACGTATTTTAAAATGAAAATTTTGTAGGTTTAGTTTAAATTAATGTTAGTCTCATTTTTATGCAATAAATTTAATAATTTTATTTGTATAATATAAAAAACAATTTGTACTTTATAAAAATGTATCATAATTGATTAATTTTTTTTTCATATTTAAATACACGCGTTTAAAGTTTGGGGTGTTCTCTACACACCGCGAGTAACGACCGTAGCAAAAACAGGCGCGAGTGACGCGGGTTAAATTGAAATTGCCCTGTGTGATGTTCATGTAAATGAAATTTTGTAAATAGTTTCAATTCTCACGATTTAAATTCGAAGAAAAGTAAAATAAATGAAAGTAATATTTCGACAAAACATGCCACAGAAATCGCCTTATACTTGTGGCTTCAGGCTATTATTACCGAAGAAATAAATTTTATACTTCCTACAGTTTACATAACTGGCGGAAATAGAGAGAAAAAAACTATACATAAAGGGGGGTATTCATTCGGATTTTAAAAGTGAAAAATTTCGTGATTTAGTGAGCATTTCCTTCCAGTGACTTTTCGCATAACGTGTTCGCCTCAGGGGAAACATAAAACAAAGAAATCTTGGAAAACAGAATCAATGCTAAAAGAGAAATAACTGCATATTTTACGCGGTAGTGCCGTGCTTTGTTTTAGAGTGTAAAATACGATTGAGCCATCCTGACGAACGCAGGGAAAGATGAAATAAAGTAAAATATTCCATTCCTCTTTATTTTGATCGATGGTTGAAAACTAACTTGAGCGTTAGAAAGAAAGACGGTTTATTTCTAGCTGCAATATTGTGCGACTACAGAGAGTTAAAAATAACTTCGGTTTTTCAATTAATCTTCTTCGTCAATTTAAAAAAAAATTAATAAGATACGCATCAGAGAAGGAATGTTAATAGAATTTTATGTGGAACAACACGTTTAATGCTTGTTTAAAAATAGAAAGTCATTAAAATACCATATGTGGTTATTGAAAATTTAACCTTGGCCTTCAAACAGATTGAGCCAAGATTAGAGAAATTCAATAAAATTTAAGTATTGCTATCAAATATCCAGCGATAAAATCTTTATAAATTGTTTTAAACATACTTTTATTTATGTTGACCTTGTTTACGCGCGTGATATATCTCTTAAGTAAAATTATTAATAAACACACAGTTTAAAATGCATGTACAATACTGAAAGTAATTTTGTGTATCTCCACACATAAAACATTTTTTTTGTTAGCTTTGATTATGTCTAGTCATTGCATGAACTTTAAAAAGTACGCAAACAAGACGATGTATTGCATGTTTTGCAACTAATTATAAATATAAATCCATATGCAGAAAAATATAGAACTTTGCATGAAAACCAAAATAAAAACCAAGATCGAGAGCATTATTTGTGTTTTTATGCAAGCTCTGAAAATCACCATACACTTTAAATTAAACCATCATGCAATGAATTATCTGCTATCCATTTTACTTTTTCCCTGCTCACAATATATCGAAAAAAATAGAACTACATAATACATGTAAATTACAGTTTTACAATTTGAGCAATGAGTGAGGATTGTTGTATAATTTGTAAAAAGAGGGTAGTTCACCATTAGGTGAACAGGGGGGACCTCTCCCCTAGTTTATATAAAAATAATATTGGTTCATGAACTGCCGTGAAAATAGAACATGTCCTTCCTGGCTATGATCCAGTTCGTACTATTTTTATTTTTGAGATATTTTCTGCCCTACATGCATTCAGAAATAAGCACAGTTTCTTGCTAAACAAGAAAATGAAGAGTTGTTCATTCGATTTTACAAACCTCTTTCAGGAAAGGGGAAAACCACAGAAACATTATAGTAATCGCTCTACTGCAAACATTTTTCACTTTATAGGCTCAGTCCGGGAACTTGTGGAACCTACCTCTAAATATACAAATATATATCACACCTCCATTTTACGAAGTTATTTTTCCCGAATTCCTCTATTTTACAAACTTTTCCTGGAACCTTAGATACAAAGTATATTTAAAGGTGGGTTTATTTAAAAAAAATTTCCCCACAACAAATATTTTTTTTGAATTTAAAGACTTTGTTAAATAGAGATCTTACTATATATTATCATTTATTATATAATTCTCATCAAATGAAAAGTAAAATTATATGAAGATTGTATAACTGATGAAGCAAATGAAGAACAATGAAGGGAAATTATATGATTAAAGAATACTTGTTAAAATCTTAATTTGTTATTAATGAAAATTTGAAGTTATCCTCCGATATTAATTAAATTAATATTCTGTGGTAATATTATTAACAACAAGGTGCGCAAATCTAAGTTACAGATACAAGAAGTCAAAATACAATATATGAGGCGAATCTTTCGTCTTCTTGTTTCATTATTACATAAGGAGTTTCTTTCTTTTAGATTTTATGTGCAACAATTAATGTTACGGTACACAAGTAAGTAAAAAAAGGGTGTTCAGTTTAAATACTAGAAGGTTTTTTTTTTTTAAATTTGGAGAATCTCGGATCATAAGAACAAAAATTAAATCAGGTTCTAAATGCAACATCTTGTGAATTATTATAACATTTCTAATCATATGAATTTATTATATATTTATGACGTATGCAAATATTCGTGGTGATCATTTTTTCTTATCATTTCTCTTTGAAGTTGCTGGCTAACTGAGGCTTTTATTTTTGCATTTCTAAGCTAATCATTTCAGTTTTTGTAATTGAAATGGGCTTAACCGAAGATTTAAATTTAAATCTGCACGTTAAATATGCATAATTAGCATGTTGCAAAGTTTTAATAACTGCATAATTACAGAGAATGTCGTGTTTAAGCATCAAACTGTAATTACACAGATGGGTCATTATGACGCCTAACAACCTTGCGTAGTTTGAAAAGAGCTGACATTACGTAGACACCGAATTTCCTTCCGTTCACTGATAACGCAGCAACACGCGGAAGAAAGTCTAAGTGGTTTGCTTTTCAGTCTACATTTAAAATTTCTCAGATGTATTTGAAATATATGTTTGTTACACACCTAACAGGTGTTGTCAGGTAATTTAAACTTATGAGAGTTTTTCTTATAATTTTTTATTGAACTTTAATTATTTATATGAATAAAATTTACGAAGTATTATCATTCTAAGCATCTTTATTTACGCTTGAATTGCACGTTTAGATCATAAAAAGCAGGATATAGATTGAACAAGGTTTAGTTACTCAGCTGTTTTCTTGTGGGAATTGATATCTCAATAGGGGCTATTATCGGAGTCTACTTATTTCTGAGTTGGGACTTAATTGGGTATTTTACACAATCATAACTTTTTATTACGTGAATGATTTATAAGTGTATAGTCCATCTTAATTTTCTCTGAATGTCTTTAATTAATAGGAATGATGTTTTTAATGTATAACATAATTGCTGCATAACATAAAATTGCCGCATAACATAACACGACATATCTTTTATATTCATTCGAAATTAAAATAAAATAATGACAACATAGGAAGAACACTGATCACGGATAAAGGAATATACTGAGCAGGTGCGGTTATTCAAAATACCTTCATTATAGGATTCAAAGTCTGTGGTATTCATATCCATTCTATGTTTACCCAAATATTGCAGCGGTATGAAGTCTAGAGTTCTAGTCTTAGAGTTATTATTTGGGATTTATTAAACTCGTAATTTTAAATCTTTAATGAAAAAAATGGTGAAATGACAGACTTAATTTAGAAAATTAATTCAAATATTTATTGCTCACGAGTGTATTTCCGTTAAAATGTATTAAATATTTCCTCAGAAAGTAAAATAGACCCATTTTCAAAATATGAAGAGCAAAAAAAGGATTTATAAGTCAAGAAAACACGTTTTGACAAACAATACGAAACGCAATTATTTGTAGAAAACAACGACATTTGAATCGATAAAAACAATTTTGTTCTATTCCATTAAACTCCACACTGAGCTGTTTAGACAGATGAATTCGTACATTACGATCCAACGATAAATATGAATCCCAAACGGATATTTACACACACACACAACCCAGACTCCAAAATTCTACATGACGTCGTGCTACGGTAGCCTAGAGGTCTAGGTAACGGACTCGCGTGGCAGGAGTGTCATCAATTCCAGCCTAGTACAGCTAAGAAACCGCCATGCAGAAGTGGGCGAAGCACGTTAAATATGTCAAGGCTCAAACGTCCACTGGTTGGTGTGGAGCTTAGAAAAGGGAATCATCTCCTCGGCGCTTTAACATGGTTCAAAATAACGAGGTTAGCCGTCAAAAGACATCGAGTTGGTGAATACTGAGGCGTTAATATTCACTCCATCGCTTCAGCGTAAGGATTTAAAACAGCGAGATATCTATTATGCATTAACCCATCTATAAATATAGGGCGTCTCTAGTGGTGCTAAGACATGTACCCGCAAAACAATACCGTCTGCGAGCACTAATACTCGGTTATCGAAGATGCATTTTTCAGTAATCTACTATAATTTCAAACTTTTCGGCAGATATTTGCCTTGTTTGTGGTTATATATACAATAATTTTTCTCAAAATGTTTTTTTTGCGATCAAAATTTACAGGCAATTTATTTTTATATTTCGATTTATTTAATCACAAGAATTACTTCAATAAACAAGAAGGAAAAAAACACATGTTGGTCTTTTTGTTGTTATAATTTATTCCAAAGTTTTTAATACTTAAAAGTGCGTTCTCTATCTGTAAAACAAATTGGTTTTCAAAATTCAATTTTCTTCCAGTGTCTATTAAAATTTTAATTTAAAAATATAAAGAGAGAAAGAGAGAGAGAGAGAAAAGGTTTAACGCATGTTGGTCATTTAAAAATATGAGTAAAAATATTAATTAAAATGGTAATTTACAGGTAAATGTCGATCTTTGCATAGTTTCAAAAAGTTTAAGGCAATTTAAAATTTATGAGTTTCTTTCGAAGGAAATTTATGCTTGGTTTAAGCATTTAAGGATTTTTAACATTTTTAGCAGTATGGGTGTTATTGAATTTTTACATCATGAAAATCCACTGGTTTGGGTCGAGGTTCAACCCTCAAACTTGGATGTACTAGGCCAGCCTTAACCAACTACACCACTCAGCTGGCAAGAAAAGTAGAGTAATTATTTGTTTCAATATATTATAAAGTAAAATAAACCTTTTGTAAAGCTTAAATTTGATATTTCAATCAATGGCTTTCAAAATTCAAAAATTCAAAAATATTCATTCTCACTGAAGTAATTATACCTATAATCTTACATTTAATAAATGTGTTTAAAATATATTTGCATCTATTTAGATATTTGCAAAATATTTTATTACATAACATCCTTTTATACATATAAATTATATTTATCAATATGTAATTTTGAATACTCTGAATATATTCTTGTATTCTTAAAATATTAAAATTAGTTCCCCTTGCAATTAAGTTTAGGTGTAATAAGACTGCAATAATTTTACTGTACATTTAGAAAAAATATATTTCTCTTTTTGCAATAAAAATTAGCAAAATCTAAACATAGAAATCCTTTAATTTGTATGATATTTTAAATATCTTTTCTGCCCATGTATTGATGTTACCAAAAGACGTGAATTCAGAGATTAGATTAGCAAGTTATACACTACTGTATGGTTTCTTCAAAGCAATTTCTAAAGCTCATAATTAGATTATTTTTATTTATTTGTAATTCGCTAGACTAAGTTTTCTGGCTTTAGGAAAATGTCAGGATGAAAAACAAATGATAATAATATCGAAATTGTTTATCTGAAACTTTCTAAGGTTTCTTTGAACCGATATAATAAACACAGTTTATTTTGTGAAAATTTAAAAAAAAAATGGTTTCAGGTTATATTATCTAAATTATTGAAGAATAGCATTCCAAAGCAAATTTTCAAGTTGTACATATTCAAGAAATGTCATGTGATTTTTTGTATGAATAAAATATAAATAGGTTTATCGTGAGACTTATTCCAGGCCCCAAATATTCAGTTAAGCAGAACTGACTATATTTGGGACCATGAGTTTGAAAAATAATATACATGACTATTTTTATAATGTTAAATGTCAGGTGAATAAGAACATACTCATAAATTTGATTTAATAATATTATATTAAAAACAAAGTTAAAATAAATGCAATTTTGGGGAGAAAATAAAGAAAGAATGTCATTTTCAAAGGATCCTTCTTTTTTGAAAAATGTTTCTATAATAATAATAATAACAATTTGTTTATATACGACTAAGGCTACAGTATACTGTACCAGGAATTTTGAAATATACACTGTAGAACTAGATTTATTCATATTTTAACACCATCTGTGAGTGGTTAAATTTTAACTAAACTCAATGGTTATTTCTTCAATTACAGTAGAACGTCGTTTATCCGAACGTTTATTATCCGGAGCGTCAAATATCCGAACAAAAGTCCGGAAACGATTTCGAACAGTGCAATACTCAACAGTTGTTTCACCTGAGGTCAAAAGTGACGGGAAAACCTAAGGTGAGAGATATTTGGAGAATTTCAGTTATGTCTGTGATTTGGTAAACATTATTCGCGGAATATTAGGTCAATTTGTTTCCAAATGAGGAGGTGTATATGGGTTCTTTTGTTGGGTTTTATTGATGTAGAAACCTGGATAGCATGCGATGCAGAAGACTGTGGATTTCAAATCCTAAAAAAAGATGAGATTGTGACTTCCGTGCAAGAAAAATGCGACCCTATCGAAGATGAAACGGATGAAGAAGAGGACAACAACAGCAACGAAAGTAGCAAGGGTCCATCAAATTCTGTCGCCTTTTCTGCGTTAGAGACAGCTATGGAGTGGTACGAACAACAATCAGAGTGCTGTCCTATTCAACTACTGCTGCTCAAGAGAATCAGATACATTGCAGCGAAAAAACGAAGGTGTACAATGGTACAGCAAAAAATAAGTGATTATTTTCCACAATAAAGGTAAAATTGCGACATTTTGCACCTATTTTGCTTTTTCTTCAAGCACGTTTCCCGCATGTGATAATTTTCAATATTCGTATAGTGTCCGGTTTCATATACTGCATGGATCGCATTCGGGTTTCGGTTATCCGAACAATCGCGTATCCGAACGATGTCCGGTCCCGATTGATTCGGATAAATGACGTTCTACTGTAATCGTAACTCTGAAAAAGAATGTGAATTTTTCAAAACTCCTAGTTAACTGACACTAAATATAAAAATAATTATTAATTTACACAAATTTTCAAAATCACGGTTTCGAGCGTAGTCAGCACCTTAAACAGAGTTTATTCACATTATAGAGATAAAAACTAATCTAGATTTAAAATAGAAGAGTTGAATTGCATTATATATTATACAGGAGAAAAACAATTCACAGAATAAGATTTGGAGTTGAATTATATTGGGAAATAAATAGAGATGAAATATTAAATAAATATAATTAGTAAAATCAGTATACAAAGGATATTTGATAGTATTTTATGCTGCTTATAAAACTTATTGCTAAATTTGTTTCACTCAGGACTGAACACCCGAAAGGGAAATAGACAAAACAATTACATTTTGTCTAATTTTAACGATACAAATTATTTCGATTAGTAAATTTGTCTCAAATTATTCTCAAACCAAGATGTAAAATTTTCGATGTATTTTTTTTCCAAATTTAATTAATAATTTAAAATCAAGAACTTCTTTGCTTAACATTTAATTACTCATTACCCTTACTATGTTTACCCACTGTAAATATTATACTTATAAAGTAATATTGTGTGAGAAATATATTTTATATCATTTCAAAAACCGTTTAGTTTATTTTAAATGTTTAATAAAATCTGTATATTTTGCACAAATCACCAAACACTATAAATATGTGTATGTGATAAATATAATTGCTGTATGGTCTACAGAACCTACGATATTCTTTGTACAACATTGTTGGACCTCATGAAACGGCTTAGAACTAATTTTCTATTAACAATATTTCGTATAAAGATAGTCATCTTCATAATAAGGATCATAATATCGAAAAGCAAATCAAAATTTAAAAAGGTTTTTTTTTATTTTAAGATAACTGTAAACCCATTTTGTTAGAGCATAAAATATTGCATCATTTCTAAGAAAAACAATATTATCAAGCCAACAATTAATGCATTTTTGTTTTGTATTGTAAAATATAAAATGAAGCACGAGATTGTCTCCTAGACTCTAATGCAAAACAAAAAATCATATCTGGTGTAAGAATAATTTTTACTATAAAAAGTGTAAGAGTAATTTACTCGAATTATAATTTAGTTATAATAAATTCAGATGAAAGATGTGAGAAATTACGCGTAACTACCCATTAACATTTAAAAAAAAAAAAGTTTTACGTTAAAAATGATCTTATTCTTCCAAGACCCTTAATTTAATCTATTCCATGCTGCAAAAAATTCCATTACAAATATTTTTGCTCCGTTAAACACTCAAAAGGCACAAAAAAATATTTTCTACGACTTGGGTTGAGGTTAATGATATCAAACGAAATTAGTTTGTCAAAAATGAAGTTTCGGTTATCTACTGGAAAAAATAATGATTTATCTATTTGACCAATAATATTTCTTTTTAAAAAACTAGTTATATTTTAAGTTGAATAACTGCAGGTAATAATGACAAATTGTTTTTATTAAAAATAATTGTTTGGTTTTAAAAGAAATAAATGCTTGTTTTTGATGCAATTTTTTGAATTAGATCAATTACATATTATGCATATAAATAACATATTTTTACAACAATTTAATTACAATACATATTCATTAATTACCTATATTTACTGTTATTTATATTTATATAATGAATATATTAAATATTTTTAAAGTAAATCATTATATAATTTAATTTTTTTAATATTATTATATTATATATATATATATATATATGGGAAACTGATATATTACCTAATTTATCTAATTATGGAAAACATGGGTTTTTTTTAGTTTTAGTAGTTGTTTTTTTCCTACGGATAAGGAATTAAAAATATTTAAATCAAATTTATAAATTTTAGTATAAGAAATATGTTTTATAAATCATATTTTCAGAAAAACTATAATAGATTAAAATTTTTCAGCAATTTTTCTCAGAAATCAAACAATTGTATAATTTATTTTCATAGGAAATATTGTTCCACCTTTCTTTGATGTTCTTAAATATCGTTCTTATTGACTGTTGAAACATAAAACAGAATATCATGTTTAATATATTACTTTTATCTACCATTTCCTTTTTCTTTGAAAAACTAAATTTGTTCATATTTATATATTTTATTACGTCGAAAAAATTTATGTAATTACTTTTTTTAAAAAAACAAATAATGGATATAATATGCAAAAAGTATGTAAAAATCTAAGAATATTACTTAGATTGTGACGGATCTATACGCGACCTTCTGAATAATTCTCTTGGGGAAACTTTGGGCTAGCTTTTGCGTTAATTCACATCATCCTCAAGAAGAAATTTGATATGTAGATTAGTTTGACAATATAAAGTCAAAGGTTTTATAAATATAAGATAGAAGGAGCAGAGGAACTGTTGCAGTGATACAAGGTGAATTTATTTCATTATCGCAACGTGAGTTAAGGAAGGAGTTTCCACTATAATAAATTAGTGGATTGAGAATTAATAATCCAAGATAGAGTAGATTAGATTAAACTAAGCAGATTGTTAGCGCTTGTTTACCTAGTGTAGATTCTCTCTTTATATCACTCCTAGATTGTTGTGTCTTATAGTTTCACTTCTGGTTGATTAGTGTGCTTGAATAGTAATAAATAATAATTATTATGGAGTTTCTGGTGATACTTTCCCCCCCCACCACCACCTTAGGTAGGCAGACAGTGAAGAAGCGACTTCAAGTAGAACGCGCTAACTAGATATATGAATTGAAATTATTTTTGAAACACTCAATGATTTCTGGGGGTGCAAATTTGGTATAATTTCTTTTATCGCCACATTTGGCCGAACATTGTCAAATGTATACATTAATTTAAGAAAAGAAATCTATATCTGCATTCTAAACAAAACTCTTTTAACGAAGAAATGAAGAAAATATTTTCTTGAATAAGACATGAAAAATGTTTGCAGATAAAGTACTATTGCTAAGATATCCCAAAGGTGTATCACTTGTGCTTAAAAAATATAGGAAACCCTTTGGGAGGAGTATAAGAAAAGATCATTCAGGCACGTTTGTGTTCTAAATTACGTGCTTACTTAAAGAAGGTCAACTCCTTAGGGTTACTGGCATCGGAAAGTGCAATGGTACCTTAGTGAGGTGATGAGATAATGACTTTTACCAAATTGTTCATTTCTCTAAGAGAGAACCTGAATTTTTAGTAAATAATGAAAAGAAAATAAAGTTCAAAGGTATAAAAATGTTTGCGAAAAACAAAATATAAAACACCATTCAATTTTAAATTAATTTAAATTAATCGAATTTAATGAAATTAAAAAAAAAATTAAAAATTTAAAAAATTTTATAATCAATTTATTGAATCTGATACGTTCTTTTTCTTAAACACTAACAACAGAATACATCCTTATTCTCGAATATGTATTGTAAAAAACGTTCAATTTTTTGGTAAATATCTATTCCTACATTCCCAAATAGTATTTATACCCCATATTTTCCTTTAAAATTCATAATTATAGGACATTCACAGCAACCCGGTAATATAATAATTAGAGCGACCATGAATGTAGGAAACGCGTCAGGAATTCCATTATTCTCAACACCTGGGTAGTGTCAAATAGAAAAATGGTTGTTTTACAAGTTGAATAGAAGGCAACTACAAAATTATATCTAACTCATGAGAAATCACCAGTTCTGGAGTCTTTCTTTTCTGTTTAATGTCGTTCAAATTAATGTATTTCATTTCCGGCAATCATTCAACTTTTCTTTGAAACAAATGTGTTGTATTGTGTGCATTTGAATGAAATTTACACTGGCTGGATTGTTAACTTAACTTGTTCCCTTTAAAATGATTGTTGCATACACATCTGGTATTAATCAGGTATACATTTAATTTTAGATTTATAAACAATTGGGTACTACAGCAATATATGTATATGTAATACGACGATGTTGTAATGATGGATTTAGTAAAGGAGGACGACTTTTGGCGAAGATCTTGATAGCGTGGCCGGTGTTGGTATTTCCTTATATGGTTGATGCTGCATTTTCATTACTATGGAAGAGGCAGTCTCGTGGAAAATCTATTCTTCTTTATTAAACACTGAACATGAAGACACAAAGATAGACGGAATCACAACGAAACATACACAGCATAAATACACAAACTCTGGCTGCAGCCGACTACATGATGACAAGAAGAGAAGAAGCGCGCGTAACCGTGTGTTCAGAGCTTTTATAGTGGCGGTGAAGGTCGTACGACTCTTTTATAACAGGAGTCGTGATTGGCTGCAAATGAGCGGGAGCAATTAGATTAAGATAAGATTACGCGGTCGTACAATTAGATTAAGATTATAACAGTCAGAGGCGAAAGAACTAGAAAATAATTTCACGGGTACAGTTAAGGAGATTAGAAGAAGTCATTACATATATATATATATATATGTTACTATCTGATAATATATATTTTTATAATATTTTCGAAAATCTGATATCCGATCACAGTAAGCATTTAATCATTATTCAATGAATTTTTGATTGGAGTAAGCCTTTCTGGAATTTAAGATATATTATATTTAAATTACGTTGTAAAGGATGTGCTCTGGCATCCATTAATTATTGTGAGATAACAAATATAATTTAATCGTGAGTAAAAAAATATATTTAATTAATAATATAATAAGTCTCACAAGCCCAGGCTGGGAAATGCACTTAGAATAAAGTGAGTGCTTATTATGCACTTACTGTAAATCGAGGAAGACGAGATATTTAATATTTAATTATGAGAAGAATCACTTACTTTTGGAATGTTAAGTAAATTACCTTCTAAATAATCGTAACTCCTATCTCAGATAATCTGATTGATTTGATTCTAATTCAAATATCTTATTGACTGAATCGTCAAATATCAATCTTTTATATTAATTAATTAATCGACGAGTCGCCTTCGCCTAGCTTTCAATAACTTTAAGTTAACCCCTAACTTCAATCATCAAGCTCCTAATATCTATCTGTCTCTAGAACCTAAAAGTTAATCCTTAAATATAAGCGATGATTTACATAGATCGCATCTTTCTCTTTGAGAGAAAGTTTTCAATTGAATATTTAAAGTAATAGATTTTCACCAAGGTGATTAGTAAGAGGCACGTGAATTAACCCGTTACAACGTGTAATGTCCCAATTCTAAATTAGATGACTAAATTCTGACTTCAAACTTGTCAAATCCTGTCTGACTTTGAAAAGATTTTCAATTTTTATCTGAATAAAAGCTGTTACAGGTGAAAGATCCTTCAATTTAGAAATATTTTTATATCAAAGGGGAGGATTACAAACGCAAATGCTAGATTATCTTAAGATCTCAAAACCAATAAAACCGATTTTCCCATCCAATCTGGTACTACCTAGCCGTAATGGATAGGCTTTTCGCTAACCTTGGAACAGCTGATGAATGATTTGGCAGTCACATTTTCAGTCAAAACACCGAAATAATCATGTACATGTAGGTTTATGGGCAACTTATGACAAAGTTGTCGTAATTGGATTCAATTGCCACTTGTAGCTGAATCCACCTTGCATGCAGCTTTCAGCGCTATCCATTGGGACAATTTGGAACCTTTTATGGCATATCCCCCCTCCCGTCCCTCCTTTGCAAGTATATGTAGAAATTTGAGGTCATTCAGACAAGGGTTCTGTTTACATCATTTTGAAAGTAAAGCCCAATTATATAAAGGCAATTATATTACGCTGTTAGTTATTGAAAACAATAATTGACATTAAATTTCTTACAAGTCACCAACATGAAGGCCACTCTCATAGCTAAATCTGAGTGGTTCTATATCAAATTCCTTCGGGCTCTTTTAGATTTGGTATCCTATTAGGGGGATAGTATTTACACATGTTGGGTCCTGTAGCTTGGGGCCGTATCTTTATACGGCGGTAGCTACGCCCATTATGAAGGTACATTAAGCATATCGATAACATAAATTATATTTGAAATACTACTGTTTTTATGCACAGTAAGTAGCTTTTTACAGCAGTGCTTCTTACATTTTTGCTATTTGTGACCCAATATTCAATCATAATTTCATCGCACCACTCCATACAATAACACACGATGTATTAAATTCAATAATACTACACTTTGATGTCTACAGTTTAACCTCTTAAGTGCCACCAACGTATATAAACGTCTCGCTCAGTCAGTGTTTTAATTGCCACAGACGTATATATACGTCTTTCCGAAGTGCGATCTTTCTGTCAACTGCTATCCATAAAATTATTCCGAAGGCTTGGAATACAGCAAAATGACCTTGAGAGTATGTTCGCGAAGGATTTACTTGTTTATTCCTTTCAACCCCTCCCCCCCAATCCATTCAATACATCACATACGCTTGCCTAATTGTTAAACGGTGGAATCGGGGAATGAATCGCTTAATTTTAGTAGTCATTTAAGGGATTAATAATAAACCATGCAAATTATCAAAATGCGTGTTAATGTTTACATATAATTTTATATATGACAAGTCCATGGGAGCATTGGTAATTCTTAAGCTTATTAACTTAGTATTGTTAATTATAAATTACATTACACACAGTACTGATATATTCATAAGTGTATTATACAATGCAAATGCGTATTTTTTATTATGTCAGAATGTATTTGTTTGTTTGCATTATGGTAAACTTATAATTTTTTTCA
>BMAO01022960.1:0-37248 GCA_019973975.1 Trichonephila clavata | reverse complement strand
TATATAAAGGAGAAAAGCGACTCACTCACTGACTGACTGACTGACTGACTAATCACGAAATCTCTGGAACTATTCAACCTACAGACTTGAAATTTGGTAGACATGTTCCTTTGATAGAGTAGACATCAGCTAAGAAAGGATTTTCCGATACTCGAAACGCAAGGGGCGTAACGGGGGTTAAGGGGCGTTATAAATAATTGTTTCCATGTATAAACTACTCAATGTACAATTTTGAAATTGGGTAAGAAGATTCCTTTCATACAGTAGAGATCCACTAAAAAATAAGTTTGGTGAAAATCGACCCCCAAGTGGCGTTGCAGGGGCTTGGGGGCGTTATAGATAATTATTTCCGTTTTTAATCTATTTGACGCACTGTCTTTAAATTTGATAAATAAATTCCTTTCGTAGAATAACGATCAGTTACAAAACCGGTTTTGTGAAAACAGACTTCTAAGTGGCGTTGCGGGGGATTAAGGGGCGTAATAGATAAAAATATCCGTTTTTAAACTACTTCACCAACCTGCTTGAAAATTGGTAGGTAAGATTCTTTCATGGAGTAAATATCCGCTACAAAATGGGTTTTGGGGAAATTGACCCCCAAGGGGTGTTGCGGGGGCGGGGGGTTTAAGGGGCTTTATAAATTCCTATTTTTAAGTTATTAGACGTACAGTCTTGAAACTTAGTAAGCAGATTCCTCTCATACGTTAGAGATATGCTACAAAATGGGTTTCGTGAAAATTGCCCCCAAGTGGCGTTACGAGACTTAAGGGGTGTTATACATAATTATTTCCATTTTTAAACTATTAGATGCGCAGTCTTTATATTTTATAAATAGATTTCTTTCATAGAGTAGAGATCAACTATAAGAAGGTTTTGGGAAAACAGACCTCTAAGTGGCGTTGCGGGAGACGAAGTGGCGTAATAGATAAATATTTTCGTTTTTAAACTACTTGACCTACCTGCTTGAAAATTGGTAGGAATATTTTTTTCATAGAGTAAATATTCGCTACAAAAAGGGTTTTGGGAAAATTGACCCACAAGGGGTCTTGCAGGGGGATAAGGGCAGATATAAATAATTATTTCTATTTTTAAACTATTAGACGCACAGTCTTGAAATTTGGTAAGCAGATTCCTCTCATAGGATAGAGATACACTAAAAATGTGTTTTGGGAAAATCGACCCCTAGGTGGCGTTGCGGGGGTTCAAAGGGCTTTATAGATAAATCTTTTGTTGCATTTTTAATTTATTGGACGCACAGTCTGCAAATTTTGCTAAGCAGATTCCTTTCATAGATTAAAATTCCCCTACAAAATAGGTTTTGTGAAAACAGACCCAGAAGTGGCGTTGCGGGGGCTCAAGTGGCGTTATAGATAATTAACCCCATTTTTAAACTATTAGACGTACAGTCTTGAAATTTGATAAGCAGATTCCTTTCGTAAAGTAGAGAACCGCTACAAAATGGGTTTTGCGAATATCAACTACCAAGTTTAATTTCGGGAGATTAAGAGGCGTAATCGATAAATATTTCCATTTTTAAACTATTTGATCATCCTGCTTGAAAATTGGTATGCATGTTCCTTTCATGGAATAGAGTTTCTCTAACAAAGAGTAAAACGAAAATTGACCCCCAAGGATGGTCGCGAGGGTTCAAGAGGAGTTACAGAAAAAAATTCCTGTTTTTAATTGTTAGACCCAAATACTTGAAATTTGTTAAGCATGTTTCTTTTGTTGAATAGGGATCCACTAAGAATAAATTTTAAGCAAATCAAGTTCTGGGGGGGGTGCAGGGTGTTACTGGGACGTATTGACAAAAAAAATTCCTTTTTTCGAGCTACAAGGACTATAATAATGAAATTTGGTTAGCATTTTTCTTTTGTTGAATTGAAATCCGCTAAGACCGGTTATTTTGGAAAACGGCTCTCAACGGGATTACGGGGATATTGATGGTAAAACTTTTGTTTTCTTCTGTTAGATTTAGACTTGAAATTTGGCTTGCATGTTCAATTTACGGAGTAGAGATCCACCGAAATTTGGTTTTGCGGGAATCCACTTGGTTTATGGGTTACGAAAGAGCAAACATCATTCTATACTTCAATTTTAGAGATTTTTAGAAAATACAAATTAGATGAGTTCTGCCCTTTTTTTTGCGACAGTTAAAGATATAAGTATATTTTTCAATACAATCGAATTCTTAATGCTTCTTAATCGAATTCTAAGACTTAGATATCAATAATTTATACATATATATAAGCAGTAAAAATTTATAAGACATCATGAAATACCCAGCGAAGCGGGCGGGTAACAGCTAGTATATATATAATATATATATATATATATACAGGGTGTTTCATAAATGATGGGAGTAACTTTAAGGGTGATAGTACACATCAAGACGAGTAATAGTAAATAGGAAACCAAGTGTCCCAAACGTCTTCCGAAGGAGAAAGGCGCCATCAAAGTTTAGGGTCCTAAATTTCAAATGATGATAAAAAACGGAAAAATGGATCGATTCATTTGCGGTTTTCACTAAAATCATTCTTTAAATTAGTATTTTCTTAAAAAAAAGTTTTAAAGACAAAGTTAAAAAAATGCCGTTAGAGGGCGCTCTAGACTTTGGAGTACCGAACAACTACCTTTTACCAGTATTTTTTTTATTTTGTTAAATGTTTACAAAAGCTTAGATTTTAACTTGAATTTTGAGCGCAAAATTGAAACCATCGGAGCGGTTAAGTGGCGCAAATGTAACCGCGTTCGGGGGGGGGATTGAAATGCTCGTATGTAATGATCAAAATAAAAAACGATAAAGCAAACTTTAAGAGGCGATAGTACAACACCAAAACAAGCAACATTCATCAAAGAAATCATACTCGTAATTTTAACCCGAAGGTGATAGAGGGCGCTGAAACAGATTTCGTTTTAAGAGACAAAAAAGGAAACAAAGAACATTTACGTTATAAAAAAAGTTTAATTAGAAATGATTACAATAGCTGTTCGAAACACTGACCATTAGAGGCGATGCATGCGGTACAACGGCGAAGAAGGGATTCACGAACCCTCTGAAACACGCCAGGAGTATCGCGCACCTCTCCTGCAGCTGCCGAAAGTCTGGCGACGAGTTCTTCTGCAGATTCGATAGGAGTCTCATACATAAGACTCTTCAGGTGTCCCCACAAAAAGAAATCCAGGCATGAAAGATCGGGCGATCGCGCTGGCCAAGGGACAGGACCACCTCGCCCAATCCATTGATTTGGAAAGGTTGCGTTTAGATAATTTCGCACCTCTGGCGCAAAATGAGCTGGTGCTTCATCCTGCTGGAACCACATTACTCGCCGGATACGAGGGGGAACATCTGTCATCATTTCCGGCAGCACCTGTTGCAGAAAGGTAAGATATTTTTTTCCATCCATGCGTTCTGGCAGAATATAAGGTCCAAGTAGATGGTCACCAATTATTCCTGCCCAAACATTTATGGAAAATCGTCGCTGATATGCATGTGTAGAAGAAGCATGTGGATTTGCATCTGACCATTGGTGGGAATTGTGGGTGTTAAATGTACCGTCACGTTTAAATGTACATTCATCTGTAAAAATCACAGTTGCACAAAAATCAGGATTCAGGGTGTTCTTCTGCAGATTCCAGCGAGCAAAATCCATTCGAAGAGGAAAATCCCTTTGAGTCAGTTCCTGGACTCGTTGGACATGAAAAGGATGCATACTTTCATCCTTTAGTACTCGCCATGTCGTGGAGGGTGATACTTCAATTTGACTAGCCACTGCTCGCGTGCTTGTATTTGTATGATCAGCCCCCATATCCAGAATTTTTTCTTCCACAGCTACCGTTCTGTTAGACTTCGTACGGCCTGCATTTGAACGTGCACCAAAAAAGAACCCTGTCTCACACAACTGTCTGTGCAAGCGCACAAATGTTTTATCATTGGGCAACCGCCTGTTGGGAAACTTTTTTCCGTACAATCGTCGCGCCTCTGCACTATTCCCATTTGCAGTTCCGTAGATGAAGTGCATATCAGCCTTTTCTTGATTAGTGAAGGGCAACATCTTTCGTTACGTTTGTACCGTGATTTACACTTGCACACTCGGGTCAGTGGCTTTTATCTTAATAACAATTTGCATATGCGTTCTTCTTCTTCCCCATATCACAATTTCATATTCTTCTTCCAGAAACTTGCAGCTATAATGCTTGCATGGATAAAATTTGAAGATGCTCTAACACGTTTGCGTTTGAATTCAAATCATGCATTTTCTAATCAAAGTTGATTGTTTTTTTGTTGTACTATTGCCTCTTAAAGTTTGCTTTATCGTTTTTTATTTTGATCATTACACACGAGCATTTCAATTCCCCCCCCCCTGAACGCGGTTACATTTGCGCCACTTAACCGCTCCCGATGGTTTCAATTTTGCGCTCAAAATTCAAGTTAAAATCTAAGCTTTTGTAAACATTTAACAAAATAAAAAAAATACTGGTAAAAGGTAGTTGTTCGGTACTCCAAAGTCTAGAGCGCCCTCTAACGGCATTTTTTAAACTTTGTCTGCAAAACTTTTTTGTAAGAAAATACTAATTTAAAGAATGATTTTATTCAAAACCGCAAATGAATCGATCCCTTTTTCCGTTTTTTATCATCATTTGAAATTTAGGACCCTAAACTTTGATGGTGCCTTTCTCCTTCGGAGACGTTTGGGACACTTGGTTTCCTATTTACTATTACTCGTCTTGATGTGTACTATCACCCCTTAAAGTTACTCCCATCATTTATGAAACACCCTGTATATATATATATATATTATATGAGAAATAGAATTTTATACAGTCGATACGGAGAAGATGCTCTGCTTATACAGTTCCTGATTTTCATGCACTGCAGAATAACCTTTTGTGATTTTACACTCATGTCCATAAATTAAGATAAATTCAGGATCACACATAAATTGAACTCTAAAATAAAAACTTTACCTGCAGAATTATCACACACATCTTGAAGAAGAATATGCAAATTACAGGAAACCACCATATGGCGCGGATAGTACGTCACAATGACGAGAGTGTAAGCGAGGGGTATATAAGGAATGGTGGCAAAGAAGTAAAATTGTTCAAAAACGCTTTAAAAGCCTTTCAGTGCAATAACCGCATTTTTATGGCACAAAGGAAGCATTTGGATGATTTTTTACGTGGTAGAATTATCGGACGACTGGAATGTGGACGTACTCAGCTGGAAGTATCCGAGGAACTTGGAATCGCCCAGAGTGTCATCTCCAGGCTTTCGCAATGATTCGAAGATGATGGTAATGTGAGTAGATGTTACAGCACAGGTAGCCCCCAAATTACAACGCTGAATGAGGACCGGTATTTGGCAGTTACTGCCAAAAGAAACAGACGGAGCACAGCATCAGACCTATATCGTCAGCTCTCTTCAGCTACCGGCACGACAGTTTCAAGGCAGACCGTGTACAGACGCTTAGGGCACATTGGTCTATATACTCGTAGGCCTGTCAGGTGGGTTCCCCTTACCGCAACTCACTGTCGCCTGCGATTAACCTGGAGTAGAGAGCATGCATTGTGGACACCGCAACAGTGGTCTTCTGTGATGGTTTCCAACGAGTCCAGGTTTAGTTTGCAGTCTGATTCTCGCCGGACTTTCATATGGAGAGCGCCAGGTACCCGTTACTACCAAGAGAACACCATTGAAAGACACCGTTACGGTGGTGCAGGATGGCTCGTTTGGGGAGGAATTATTCTTGGTTCCAGAACTGACCTGCGTGTTCAGAGTGTAACGATGACAGGCCACATCTAACGGGATGTCATTCTGGAACAACATGTACGTTTGTTTCGGGGTGCCATGGGTGCTGAATTTCTGTTTATGGATGACAACGCCCTTCCTCACCGTGCAAACAATGTAAACGAATGCCTTCAATCGGAGGATATCACCCGTATGGATTGGCCAGCATACTCACCGGACTTGAATCCAATAGAGCATGTGTGGGATATACTTGGCCGACGAATTGCAGCCGTCAACTCCCTCCCACCTGTCTACCGGAACTTCGGAGGGCATTGCTTGATGAGTGGTGTAATATTCCCCATGATCAGATTGATAATTTGATACTCAGCATGCGTAGGCGTTGTAAGGCCTGTATTGCATCGTCCGAGAGACATACTCCGTATTAACCATCATACTAACCATATTATACTGTTTTTTGTAAATAGGTTCTTTTTTGAAATTTGCTCCAGGGAGTAAAAATCGCAATTTTTATTAATTATGTCAAACATATAGCATCTTTTTTGCTCTTTACCTTTTGTTTAATAAATAGACTTTACAAATAAGTCAAATTTGTTTTGCTTCTGTCTCTTTCCTTGCCTGAATTTCATTATCCTTAATTTATGGACATGAGTGTATAAGAGTATATACATTGTGATGCACCATAAACTTGAACAATCGATAGATAGAACAAGGATTTAAATAACACAGAAAATTTCGAATAATTCTAAAAACAGTAAGCATTTGTAATTAGAGTAATTTGAACATAATTATTTCATTAAAAATAAGGTATTACAAGAAAATAGCATGCAGTAAAATAACGCAATATATAAATCAAAACTTCCAATGCATTACACGAAAGGTATTGCTTCTTACTCAAATTAATCGACAGAAACATAGAGATACAGTCCATGAACTCACGTGTTTTTAAACAATGAAGAATTGTCTTGAGAGCAGCTGGCTCTTATGGGAAACAATAGCAGCCAAAGTGTGGGCAAGAGCGACTTGAGTCACATTGCAATTCGGAGAAGAAAGATAAACTTTAAGACCCACCACATACCGTTGAGCTTGAGTATGTCTACTGCGAAGCCTAGCAAAAGTCATTTCATCTCGCCTACTGCTTATCCCAAGCAAAGCAGCAACAGGACGGTTTTCTTCATACCACTCATGCACGGGAGTCTGCCTCCAAGAGGAACTGATGTTTTATTTGACACGGGTAGCAATTTCTGAAAAAGTAAGACAGCCACCATGTGTAGAATCTTTATGGCTGCCCTCACGGGCCAAACCATCTGCAATCTCATTCCGGTAGACATTCACGTGCGACGGTACCCACTGAAAAAGGATGTTGACATTGGCACTCAAGCTGTTTAATAACTAGACAATACTCGTTTTCTTTCAGTCACCATGTCTCCCCCATTCAGATAGATGCTAAATAGAGCTTTGGCTATCACTCAATATCTCCAAATATCTCTGTATTGACACTCTCAGTAAAGCAAAATTTCAAAGCCTCCTCAAACGCTAAATGTTCTGCGTAAAAACTGAGAAAAAGCCTACTAATAGTAAACAGGTCTAACAGTAAAATATAAAGTTTTAGCATTGTCACTTTTAAAAATATCATGTCTTGTTTTCCGTTTAGCCATTCTGTTTTTTACCATCCGATCCTGCAAATGTCTGTTATTCTTCCGAACAACCATTTACAAATAAGCATGTCATCTTTCATTACATTAACTAAGGTACCTACTTTAATATTATCCTTTGAAAAGAACCATTTATTTCTTATTCGTAAATTGCTTAAATAAGTTCACGACCACCGTTTCCAAATTCATTACATAAAATAACATTTTATTTTAAAATTGTATTATCCAAATTTTACAAAAATTATAAAATTTTGAGAAAAAATTTAAAATTGATCAAGTTAATAAATTCATCAAAAATATGCAATGTTACAGCTATTATTTTTTGAGGGATGCTGGGCGACAAAGACTGTTATCCCTATGCAATGTTTTTCAATGGATTTGTTATAAAAATGTTCTGGATACTTTTCAGCATTTTACTTCGAATTCTTTGTATTGGAAGAGTTAAATACAAAATTTAATAAATTTTCTTTGATGCAATGAATTTATAAGTTACTTTCAATTTATCATTATTTATATACATCAAAATCAGACAACAGTTGTGTAACCCATTTGGTTAAAAATTATTTATCTTCAAAAAGTCCGGTTTAATGAGTAAACAAAATTTCCATGTTGAGATATTCAAATATGTATAACCTGTAAACTTCAAAAATAATCTAAAAAAAGAAATTACAGAGTAGTAACCTAATTTAGACTAAACCCCTACTTATATTTTATAAAATTTCGTCTAATTTGACTCGATAAACATCAATGCCATATTAATAATTTTTTCAGAATTATTTTCCTAGCCACCTAATACTGTAAAATATTTAGCTTTTTTTAAGTGAGTGAGTGAGTATTAACGTTCCACTGTTCAGCTACACGAGGGCTTTTGGGGACGGTCCGTGTAATTTTGAACCATGGTCAAGTGACGCGGATGACATCTGAGCTGGCACCCCTTTCTCCTAACTACCACACCACACCAATGGGAGGACGTTTGAGCTCTCGACAGATTTTACGTGCATCGCTCCCCTACACGGCTGGTCTTCAGTGGTACTGGGATCGAACTCATGACATGCTAGCCACGATCCGATGCCACTTGGCTACTGCGGCTACTTAGCTTTTTTAAAGAACGCTTCAAGAAATTTTGATTTTAATCTATGCGCACTCTGAAGCAGAACGGCGGTTATTGGCGATGACACATGAGTTGGAACTCCTTCCCCTTCCCTTAACTTCCACACCACGCTTTGACAGATTTAACGGGCATCAGCCCCGCAAAACGGTGGATCTTCAGTGGCGCTTCGAGTGAAAAATGATTCCCAACTTACCATCTTTTTAAATGAAGCAAGAAAACAAGGTGTGACACAAAAAAATCGAGACTAAGTGTGTAGCTTAAAAAGAGTTGAGTTGGCAACAACTGTTTTGATGACGTCATCTTATACCCTCCTCTACCCATGGGACCAGTTTCGCCTTCACAGATCACGCCAGTTGGGAGTACACGTGCAAATGTATTCTGCCGGAAAAATTTCGAATGAACATTTAAGTTCCTTGTGAAACTTCAGAAATAAGTCACGAAAACATTTCAAATATTAACCAAGGCTTATGAAGAAGAAACTTTGTGTCGTGTACATGTGTTTTAATGGCATAATTGGTTTTTAGAGGGAATAGACAGTGAGGAAGATGATGATCGTGCTAGTCACCCGAGGTAAGCGATTACATACCAAAACAATGCCGAAATTCGTGATATGAAAGTGTTTCTACTCACATCAATGGTCAGACTGTTAATCAGCATAACTACATAGAAGTACTGAAGAGACTTCGGGAAAAAATTAGGGGGAAAAGGCCAAAATTGGGGAGGAATGGATGGCTGTTGAGCCAAAACAATACACTCGCTTACACAACCTTACCTGTCAAGCAATTTCTGACCAGCAGAAACATTACAATGATCCTCCTTATTCACATGATTTGGCCTTATGCTACTTTTTTTTATTTCCTACAATTAAATCTTGCTGAATGAGAGCCCAGTTTACCTAATTTGATAAGGTTCTGGCAAAAAAGGAAAAAACTTCTATAGGGCCTTCCAAAAAAACTCGTTCCAGAACTGTTACCAGCAATGGCAGCACCTAATGCAGAAGTGTGTGAATGCTGAAGGGAACTACTTTGAAGGTGATACTGTCACGGAGAACTGATTCTGTACGTGCAATGGTTTATTGGTCCAGACTCATTTTGTGTGTGTGTGTGTGTGTCACACGTTGTATACTTTATTGTTGCACAAATGGTGATTTAAAATTATAATTTCTCTCATAGAGTTAATACCTAAACTGTTTTTATTTGTAACATGAAAAATCCTCTAAGTTTAGAATGTCGCTTTGCAATTTTCATGATAGAAGTTAATTTTCCTTGTGTATTATTATTTTAAGTCAGGGGTGGGCAGACTTTTCCAGGGCGCGGGCTACCTCTGATATTTTCAAGGAGTTGCGGTCCACTCAGTGTCAATGGCTCACACAAAGGCGAGGGAGGGGTCAACGGGTTCAGACCCTCCTTCTCATAAACCTTCATTTTCTTCCGATTCATTATGTTCCCATGTATATAATATGTAAAATGTAATTAACTATTCGGCATAATTTTTTTTATTTATTAATGTTAATTATTTATTCAGTAATTTACTTTTTGCTATTTTTTGTTCCCAACAATCGAAAAAAAAAATATGTTTGGCTGCGCATTGGGGTATGATACGAGAATGGTAGACCTTCAACCCTCGACCCCTTTACCTTCAAAAATTTTAGTGTACGTTGCTGCCTAATGTCGTAGGTGTGATGAGGTAAGGAAAAGAAATTGTTTTTATAAGTTAATAAGTACGGAATATGCACTACAGAACTAAAATAAAAAACACTTTTAAAACCACATTTAAAGCAAAACGCGATACAAACTTAATAATAACAGCTCCAAATATAATTATGTCAAATGATACATTTATTATGCAAACTATATTTTCGTATAAGTTTGTTCTAATCTAATGGAATCAAACTGGGCTCTGTCAATCAACAAAATGAGCTATATTTTTAAAAGTATTTTTAAGACCCATATTCTGTATACAAGTAAATAAACAAAATTAAAAATTTCCTAAATAAAAGACTTGTCGATTTACTTAAGCTGTAGTTAATATGTTTAAAACTTAGGTAGAACATTTTTGTAATTAAGTTACGAAGTGTCGACGTAAATAATTCATATTGTTCCTATAATTAAAGCTTTGAAAGGAAAATAAACGAAATTACAATTTTTTTCTTATGATCAAAAATGCAGATTAGAACATCATTTTCTAATTATAAATAGCCCAATAAACTCTGAAAAAAATGTTAAATCTTTTAATAAATTCTGAAACACGGGATAATTAAGAGTGTCATAAGACTTTATTAATAATTCAAGGAACTCGGTTTAAATTTTTAAGAAAGAAATATAAATTTTAATAAACCTCACTGTTCGTGAAAATTCGAAATTACATGTAAAAACATTTTAAGGAGGGTCCAAAGATTAAAATAAAATATGAGAGGTATGTACGGGAAGTGCTGCTAAACATGTAGTATGGCACCCTCGTGCGTTTATAATTGAAAAACTTTCTTGAAATAAAAGTATAATATGAGGATGCTATCTAAAACAATTAAACAAATATTTATAATTAAAAAAAAATTTTTTTAATTACATGCATAACTCTAAAGGGCCAATCAAATTTGTAAACGTTTAAGCAAAATTACATTTTTTAAAAAATCTTTTGTGTCTAAATTTTATCAAAATAAAGTATAATTGTGTTTACATTTTTTTAAAAATGTATTCATGTAATTTTGAATTAAATGTTCAAGATTTTAAGTTCATTACATTTTTTAACATTAAAAATTTATATATGTTGCTTACAAATATAACCACTTATTAAATATGTAATGGGTTATCACGTATTTTTCCCTTTCATTAACCTCTGGAGTTTCTTCATGGTATTGTTTGATTTGAGTACTTCGCCTTTTAAAGAAACCATGATATTTTCAAATAGACACTGCTATTTAAATAGATCTTAACTGAGAATATAAAGAAATAGTGAACCAGAAAATTCGATGAAATACTGAGTGTTCAAAGTAGATTTGACTAACCTCTCTTATTTTCATCAATGAGTTGCCTTAACAAGTTGGTCAGGTGGATTCATTTGTAAATTTCCAAAGGTCATGGCGAAGGTCTCAAAGTTTTCTTAAAGGGATAAGTGAACTTTTGATATTTTCTTAGGTCTAAGTTTTTGATATTGTCCCTGCCTCATTATTTTATAGATATCTTGACTAGCTCAAGCTACCCCTTATGCATCGAACTCCTTTGAACTCGAGTTCGACACTATATAGACTATTCATGTTTGGCCGAGAGCGAATACTTCAAGTTGTTGGTGTGTGAGTGAGTAAGTGTTTATTAACCCATTTAAGTGCCACCGGCGTATATATCCGTTTCACTCAACCGGTGCGTTATGTGCCCCTGAAGTATATATCCGTCCTTCCAAAATACGATTTTTTCTTTGAGCTGCTATCAGTAAAACTATTCCGAAGGCTTTGGAATGCACTGAAATGACCTTGACTGTGTTTGCGAAGGATTTACTTATATTAGAGAAAATTTTGCTTTTCTGTTCCTTTTCATTTCTCCCCAAAATACTGCATACACGCGCTTACATGTAAAACACTGGCACTGGGGAGCAAATTCTATAACTTTTCATCGGCAATTAAGGAGTTCAAATCGCACTGTACAGCAAAACAAAAACTATTGGCATTGGACGTCGTAACTTTGATCCACGGTCAAGTGACGATGTTGACACTGAGCTGGCATCCTTTCTCCTGACTTCCACACATCACCAAACCAAGAACATTCAGTCACGATAGATTTAACATGTCTCAACCTCTCTTTTCGGTGGGTCTTCAGTGGTACCAGGATTCGACAAATGTGGGCCACGAGTTCGGGACCATGACTACGCGGCTACCACCACAAAAATAAAGTTGATAAATATAGTTGTAAATATAAAAAGCAGGGAAGGAAAAATGATGGAGAAAGGTGTCCTCACAACTTCTTGATTAATTTTTTGTATTCCTCAAAATCGCATTTAGAAACAGCTCGAGAACAGTTGGTGGTGAACTTCGTAACTTTGAATTGACTAGGACAACATCCGTGCTTTCTAAACTTCCACACTACAACAATAAAATATGTTTGAAACTCGACACATTTAACGTACCTCACACATACCGCAGATCCAAAAAATCGTGGGAGTTCGACATTCCCGTTTACCCCAAACTCACCTAATCCATGGGAGAACGGCTGTTCACTTTTATTGGCATAAGAGCCTTATTTGGCGAAACTGCTCCAAATAGTAGTTACTATACTAGTAACAAAGTATATCATGTAAATAACTGTTGTAAATGTATATTCATGATCTAAATAAGATAAAGTAAGGAAGATAAATATTGACTGACAAGTCGCAGGGTCGAAAATAGAAATATATCGTTTAGATATGATGGGAAAGTAACTATAAGAGAAAGGAAAGATCACTTGGGCGTCTCGAGATCGTAAATTCTGTATTTACCTAAGCAAAGTACATAAACTCGAAAGGAATCTCCAAATGGGATTACATTGAAGGGCAATACATTCCTGTCTGATGCGTCAAAGATAACTTTGTCTCATTTTTAATCATTAGTCTTTGGATTATCAGTCTTCCTACATAAAAGTACATATGTACTTTGACAAAATATGTAAAATAAACTTGTAATGAATTTTGTAAATAGTGCAATACAAGAACATTTAATTATGTTATACATTATAACCAATACTGAAGCAAGTAATGATCCAAAAAGATGTTAATTAAACAGGTTTCCATACGTTTTCTATTCATATATTATATTTTTAACCTTAAACCCATATTAATAATAATAATAATAATAATTGTATATATATATATGCGATACGGACAATTTGGATTTATTTACTTATCAATGGACAATGGGACCGGAAAAGTGGTTTGAAGGTAAAAAGAGCCAGTTAAAAGTTGTTTGTCAATAGAGCTGTATTGTTACGGGCGATTTAGGTGACAAATTTCCTCATCAAGTTGCCAAACGAATAAATAGTTCTAATCTAGAATAAAGCAAAATCATGCTGTCGTACCGAGCAAAATCATACTGTCGTACCGAGCAAAATCATACTGTCGTACCGAGCAAAATCATACTGTCACCTAGTTACATGGGAACTCAAAGCTTAGGCTAACGTCAGGAGTAGATCTAGCCTGTTGCCATGATGAATTTCGTGGGTCTCGAACTGACTACGTCAGATAGGTGGCATAAGTAACAACAACAGAATCGAGTGAAGCTTAATGTTTGTATATGGTAGAGACTATGCATTTTTAATAAAAATATCTAATATAAATCTAAAATAAATAATAAAAATTAATCTAAAATAAATAATCCAATTGTGTGTGTCTGTGTTTTAGGAGATACATCTAGAAACTTGTAGAATAGACTTCACTATGCTTATATAAGGAACATTAGAATGAAACGAAGTTGACGTTAGTATTTGATAGAGACTACGCATTTCATCTACGAATTTGTATTGCGGAGGTCTATGTTGGTTTTGAATTTTGAATTTGTGATATTGTAAAGTTATAAATATGTATTAATTATTTCCTGTTATGTGTGCATGAAGAAAACTTTATTTTACTAAAAAGGTCTAGAATAAAACTAGCTACTAAAGATCTTGACTGCTAATTATGAGGACATTTTTTTATATTTGAATATATGGAGTAGAAATATACATAACTAATATTCATATAATTGCGTTTACGTTTTCATAAGTAAGCCATATTTATAATATTTAAAGATTTATAGTTATAAACATAAAATTCTAGTTAATATTAGATTGATATATATATGAGTGGTGTGTGTGTGTGTGTTTCAAACTGCTTTCGTAAATGAAAGATTATTATATAAAGATATATTACTTTCTGTTATGTTGATTTGTTATATTAATGCTATTCTGCTATATATATATGTTATGTAATTATTCTGCTATATATATATATATATATTACTCTAGACCTCGTTCTATAAATTTCGTGAAATATTAACACGAATAGATTGTAACATTTTCACAATAATACAGTTCAGTACTTAAGCTAATGTTTAATACATCAAACCCTCTTAACAAGCATGCAGTCATTATTAGATTGACTAACAAAGCAAGGACTCAATCAATTTTCTTCATACAATCTCACCATGGCTGACTGAATTTAGGCACCACCAGGAATAAAACTGAAGTTGTGTACCAGAATATTGCATGTTCAACCATTCTAATTGTTAACTGGCACTTAATCAGTAGAAAATACAAACAATTGTCTTTTTGTTGTGCTTGCATTGTAACTATTTAAAAATAATAGTTCACAATAAGTTTTTTCCTGATTAATTCTAGATATTTAACAGAAAACTATGAAACAGATCTAAGATTACGTTAACTGATTATTTCTATTATATTTTCCCTGGTTTGTTACTAAGTCTTCTGACATGATTACATTATGAAGCATTATCTATGAAGAGGGTAATATTGAACCACAATAAAATAAAAAAAAGGTGCTAGATATCATTTGTGAAAAGAAGATTTTTCCTTACTATCTTTAGATCCATGAAAGAGCTTGCTTGTCAACTGAGCTAAAAAGAATTCTCATTTGGTTCAAATATCATGAGTTTTTTTTATTCATGTCATTAACACAGTGTTTCTCAAACTGTGGGGCACACTCCCCTAGGGGGCATGATAATCCTACAAGGGGGGTGCGAGCGTACTGAAAAATCGAACACAAAAGATTATTTAAAAAATTATAAATAAACTGAAGAAAAATTAATAAATTTCCACAAAATACATTCTGACATAATAAAAAATAAAATACTCATTTTCACTGATATAGTGCACTTATAAATATATCAGTACTGCTCAATGTATTTTATAATTAATTTAACAATGCTAAATTAAGAACAAGTTTAATAATTACCAATGATCCCATATATGCTTGTCATATGAAATTAAAAGCAAAAATTAACACTTATCTTGATAATTTGTACGGTTTATAATTAATCCCTTAAACCCCTTAAAATAAGCCAAATCTCTGAAATAAGTAAACCCTTCCTAACTGTGTCAAGGTCATTTTATTTCATTCCAAAGCCTACAGAAAAGATCATACTTCGGAAAGACGTATATATACGTCTGGAGCAGTTAACACACTGGCTGAGCGAGACGTTTGTATACGCCAGTGGCACTTAAGAGGTTAAAGTCGTCGGTTTAGCTTCAGAGTATAGTTTTGTTGAATGCAATACATTTTTTGTTATTGTATGGAGAGTGGCGATATAGGGTCTCAAATATTTAAAATTTGAGAAGCACTGCATTAACAGTTTCGACTCATATGTGAGAAATTACTACAATCACTTAACTAATCTCATCTTAGTTATACATTTTGAACATAATAGAAATTTAAAAAGTAACTCCATATGTTGGTGTTAAGCCGGTTTAAACTCAAAATCCTTTACTCAGGGTGCTCGCAACCTGCTTCCATAACTAAGACCTATAACATGCGTAGCACACTATTATATTAAACTACTAGCTGCTACTCTCACGTTTCGCTGAATATTTCATGATGTTGTATGACTATAGTCTGCTTTTTATAAAAATTGTTAATTTCCAAATACCAGCATTAAGCTTTAAATTATATTGAGAAGTAATCTTATAGTCCTCTCCTCTTGATTTAAAAAACAGGAATTTCTAAAGCATAAGCTTTGTATATTTTACGCCCAAATTACCCCTTCCCAAGAGTCGATTTCCACAAAAACTGGTTTTTGGTGGATATCTATCCACATAACAAAAATGTTTATTAAATTTCAGTTTTTAGTTCAAAAAATGGAATTTTTTTCATCTATAATATCCCCGTAAACTCCTGCAACTCCACCCCTCTTTAGAATCAATTACCGTAAAATCTTTTTTAGCTAATCTCTACTGATTAAAAGAAACACGCTTACCATACCTCAAGTTTGTTTTCCTGATATTTCAAAAACGAGAATTATTATCTAAACGTCCTCGTAACCCCTTATGTTTATGTAAAACCCGTTCTTGGTGGATCTCTACTCAACAAAAGAAACATGCATGCCAAATTTCATGTGTGTATGTATAATAGTTCTAAATCGAGATTTTTTATGTATAACAACCCCGTAACCTCTAGAGAGTCGATTTCCATAATTCCGTTGATTTCAATAAAACCCGTGCTTAGCAAATCTCTACTCAAAACAATCAAAAAACATGCTTGCCAGATTTCAAGTCTGTTGCTGCAATAAATCAAAAAAGGAAGGATTTTTAGTCTACAACTACCCCCATGGAGTCCATTACCATAAAATCTGTTCTTACCGAATCTCTGCTTAACAAAACAAACATGAAGGCAGAATTTCAAGTCTGTAAGTTGTATAGTTTTGGGAGATCTCGTGATCGTGAGTGAATGAATCACTTTTCTCCAAAATAAATGTATACGTCTATAGATTCACTACATCGAGCTTTCTGAATATTCTCACTCAGTAGAAATGCGTATTAACTTCTAATGAAAGTTTTGGAATTCAACCAAACTTACTTCATCATAATTACGTATAAACTCGATTAGCTCTAGATCTCCCTACTTTATAAATGATTAAATAATTTTATATAATATAATGATTATACAATTTTATATAATACAATATAAATTTGAACTGAACTGTTTAATGGTTTGTCGCATTATTTTCAACCCAGCTCATATATTTTCCTTATACATCCCCATGCTTCAAAGTTATGAAAATATTTTCGCAGTGCCCTTACAGTGATGTTCCAGATGCGATCTTAATGTGAAATAAACTGTTTTTAACTTTTCAAAGCTCCCTTTTCAACGCATTTCAGATCACAATGCTATATTAATGTGAAATAAACCGTTTTCGATTTCATACTACGCAGAATATGATACATAAAAGTGTTAAATCATAAAGTATAGTTTTTGAAATAAACTTTAACAAGTGTTTGCCTTTCACTCAAGCTGCTGGTAATAGAAAATATGTTAAAATATCTCTTACTAAAAACGGATGTTTAAAATTCACACTTTTTTAAGCAACTTTTAAAATATTTTAAGGGAGGTGACCACTACTTCATAGAGTATACCAAAAATAGAGCTGGTTTTTTGAGTAACATTTTAACTATTATTACCATTTCTGTTATTATTTTTAAAGTCCAATTTTGACTTCGATTATATTGATTTTTCTCAAAATTCCAAGAGACGTACTTTTAAACAATTCAAGTGAATGCTTCAATTAAAATTTTTGTAAAAGATAATTAATTTTGCTTTATTTTAATATAAAATTAATTTTTGAAATGCATCAAAGGTAGCTTGATTTGAAAACATCTGTTTTCTTCTAACCTTACTGAAAACATAATAATTTAAAGCAACGAATTAGAGTAAAATGAATGAATCTTTCTTCAAAATCACATAAATTCAATTATCTTACAAGAAAGATTGCGATACTGTGAAGCTTATACATAAGATTAAATTACAAAGCTTTTCTCGGTAGCATCCCTTACATTTAATTTTATCACATTTAAAAATAAAATTTCAAAGCGCGAAAGCGTAAAATACCTCAGATTTTATATAAAAAAAAGTGTTGCAAGAAATTAAACAGGCTTAGTTGAATTTTATTCAATTTCATCAAAAATTTACTTTTCCATTTCAATTTATTTCCTTTTTTATGCATGTTTTTTCTTTATTATTTTGAGAAATTAGAATAAACGCTAAAGAACTAAATTCCAAGATAACTTTATTTTTATTTTATTTGTCTTTTTTCTATCAAAAGTTTATTTTACTTTTTTTTTTCTTTTTTCCACTTTAAAATTTGTGTCCCTACATTTTTCGTTCCTCTTATTTTTGAAGTTTATAATTAAATTGTGTATAATTACGATCCTTTTATAAATTAATTTTAATTTTCGAAATAAAATTTTGATTCAAATAAATGTCAGTGTAAGACTTATTTTTCTTTTTTAAAAAAAAATATTTTTTGTTTTGTTGAGAATTAAATATTTTTACGAATATAATTTACATCTTATATTTTTACATGTCTTCAGAAATTTATGCATTTTATTTTACGTAGTAAATTAAAATTCCACGACGATTTCTTGTTGAGGGAAGATTTTAATAAGTTTTCATTTAATTTTGGAACTGAAAATAATCTGGTGTGAAAGATTAAATTTTAATTTAATAATAAATTTTGTTTCTGCTATAAAACCAAGTATAAACTAATTAAAACTCATAATTCGTAGAGAGTATTTCCTCAAAATATGTTTTATTTCTTCGTTTCTAATTAGAGTCATTTTTCTGGCTGAAACACTTTCAAAGCTAGTCATAAATGTGTGTTTATGTTTCGAGTAAAGTTAAGAATAATTATAAGAAATATCAGTCACTCATGAATTTTCATGAACAAATCATATTCTAATTTTTTTTTCATTCACTGAACTTAATAGATTCAGAATATAGATTAACAAAAAATGGTTGATTAAGAAAATGCCTATTATAGCACTTGCAAGTAATAAATAAACTAAAAAAACGTATCACTTTTAAGAATAAAAAAAATTATTAAACATATAGGGTGCGGCCGAATACGACTGACAAATTTAGAGAGATAATAGCAGAAAGCATGAGGTTGAAAAATTAATGTAGAGCATGGGGTCGCAAACTGCATTTAGTCGGTGAAAATCGCGGTACACACAGACGTCGTGAGGACGATGAGCCTGAAGAGGGTGTGACGAATCTATCCGCGACTATACTAATACCTTGGGGATTCTTCTGGGGGGAAATATTTTTATCTCAACCAACTTTCGCCGAGTGAGAAAGCGTGATTATGTAAATGAAGTATATTACATAATTTTTTTTCGCGTGTTAAAGGGGGTTAGCAAGTTGGAGTTAGCAAAGTGTTTGCGATTAGTTTGTTAGTTGAAGATTGAAGGATCGTGGATTTATTAGGAGATTTTGAAGTTTGTCCAGGAAAAAGGGATTACGGAGAGTGGATCCGACGACATTGGTTAAATATAGATAAATATCTCCTGCTACATCCAAGTGTAGGATCCGCTTCATAGAAGTACAGGTATCGTGAGCCTTGGGTAATTAGAAGTTAACTTATTAATGTGCGACGTAGTTTATATTGAGCTTATTTAAGCTATCGTAGATCAGTTGAGGGTCCTTAGTAGTATCCCCGTGTTATTGAATCTCACCTCCGCGTTCTACTACTTGATCACCTATCTTAATTAGATTGCTATTGTGTCTGATTGATATTTTGGTAACAATAAATTAATTAGATTGAAATCATGTCTGTTGATTATTCAGTTTCTTCCACACGCCTAGCCGGGTCTGGGGGTAGACAAGGAGTTTCAGATGGAAGCAGGAACCATCCGCTATTACAAGGAGAATGGCCTAACGAATGCGTGGTTGTACATATACTCCCCGAACACCTCATTGGGGCAAAATGTCTTGTTTTCCTACTGCAAGTCTTCCGGGAATTGCTGCAGGGAATACAGGCCACTACGCATCAGAATGTGTGTTTCATGCACGAAGGTGTACCAGTACATCTTTCGTTTGTAGAAACAAACTTCATGCCCCAGATTCTGGGAGGTAGGCCGTGGTAGGGTTGAAGAAAAAATATTTATGCAAATTCCCCCCCCCTTCCTCTGGAGTTGCTTCAGGAAGTAGCGGTCACTGCGCACTAGAACGTATGGTTCACGCACGATGGTGCCCCAGCCCATTTTTTTTATTCATCTCAAAACCACATATCTCGGAAAGTGGATTGGACGCGGCAGACCTGTTCTTCGCCAACACGCTCCCCGGACCTTAATCCCTTGGATTTCTTCTTCTTCTTGGGCCACCTTAAATCGCTTGTGTGTGAGACGCCTGTGTCTCCAGTGAAGGATCTCACGCCACGGATCTTCGTTGCTTCAGCTGTCATCGCCAACATATAGGATTTGTTTGAACGCGTACGACAATCCATAGTCCGTCGTCATAGGCTGTGCTGTGACCTACGCAACCACTATTTCAAACAATTCCTGATACAAACACTTGCCGTTACATTTCGTTGCTGTCATTCATTGTTCGTATTGTAAACATGAGTTACTTATAATTAGTGTATTTCAAACCTCTTATTGCACCTTTTCACTCCGTTCGACATCACACACTTCATGCCTGTTTTTGCGAATTACTCCGACTAAATGTGGGGTTTGTGATCCCATGTTCCATGCTTATTAGTCGTCCCATACTGCCTACTATCACCTCTCTTAATTTGTCGTTCGAATTTGGAAACACCCTGTATATTTACTGAGTTAAAAATAAGCAGTTTTTGCTTTCATGTTATCGCATATTCTAAAATGAAACTAATAAAAAAATCATGGAGCATGAAATGATGGATATTAACAATACCAAATAAGAAATTCTATAACTAAATATTTTTAATGCAGTAATTAGTAATAGACTAGCTTTCATGGCCCGGCGTTGCACGGGCTTTCTCTACTTTTATAAATTTTCCGTTCTCTTCACAAAATCAGCATGACCAATATTCTTTTTCGAAGTAACTTTGGCTTGTATGTTTTTTCCTCTCCTTTAAGCCCGGCGTTGCACGGGCTTTTACCGAGTGTATAACTTAATCCCCCTGAGAACTTCCTCTTTCCCTCATGATGCCAGAACTTCTGTGTGGGTGTGTACACGTACGGTGCGAGTGCATGGCCCGGCATCGCTCGGGCTTTCTCGTTTAACATTTTCCGTTCCCTTCAATAAATCAGCACTTCCAATATTATTTTTCAAAATTAGTTTGACTTCCTTATTTCTCCCCCCCCCCCGCCTCACTTAGCCCGGCGTTGTACGGGTTTTAACCGAGTGAATTACTTAATCACCACGGGAATATCCTGTTTCCCTCAGGACGACAACACTTCTCTGTGTGTGTACGCGTGCAATGTGAGTGATTTCCAAAACAAAGTCACTATTTTCCCCCTGACTCTCCCCTCAGATATAAGATTTATCTTCAAGTTTCTATTCATGACATATCAAAAACAATATTGCTTTAGTAAAAAAATAATAAATTTAAACAATAAAAAGAAAACTATTTTGATGCTTGAGTAAAAAAAAAGTCATCATTTTTTAATAATAGATAATTTTTAGGAATCTAAAATAATAAAATAATTTTCAGGTTTTCATTAATCAATCAATCACTACTTACAGTTAGCTTAAAAATGTCTCTAGAACGCATTTTTATCCAAAATAATAGGCGATATACTTTTTATTAACAAATAATTAATTTAACAAGGAAATAATAGAAATATTCATTTGATTTTAAAAAATATATTAATTTAAATCCACATTATCTATAAATAATAATAAAAAAAATTCTACAGATAGCTCTTGAAACGTTTGGATGTTTGATTAAACATATGTAAGTGCTAAGAAAAACACTATGTGAAAAACCTAGTTATAAGTACACATTCACTGAAAAAAATCATTCAAAAAGAAAATAATACTATCTGATAAAAACATTTAATTTTTTTATTTTTTATTTTAGTTTTTCATTCGACACTGTGTTAATTAAATTATTTAAACACGTATCTGAAGAAAAAAAGTTGTTTTTTTATACAAAACTAACTTATTAATTATTTTATGATAAAATTGATTTAAAATGTTCATAAGCCTTTATTTACATATTCACAGTATAAAATTCAAAAAGAAAATAATACATGTGATAGAAAATATATTTCAGAATATTTCCTTTTTTATGATATATTTTTCTTATATTCCACTGTTCTTCAATAAAGCAATCTAAGAATAAAAAAAACTATCGGTTGTGTCCTGCGCCAAATGATATAAGGGAATTCCCCTTTTTACTACGTCAGCGAAAGACTCAAAACAACCGCAACCTTTCACGTCTTCCAAACAGAAAGCAAACGCAAAGTGAATGACCTTGACGTAATTGAGAATTTTTTTTAAACTTTTAATTTTTTCTTTTTTTGAGAGCTTAACTTTTACGTTAATGGCTTGAGCATGGTTGAAAATTTCGAGGTCCGTCACCAAAAACCATCGAATAGGCAAACAGTGCGAATTTAAAAATCACCCACTCACTTTCTAATTCTTTCACAGAAACAATCAAACAAATTAAAAATACTAATTAAAACTTTAAGAGAGAGTACTTATCTTTTTTTTTCTTTGACCAGAGAAATCCTAAAATTTGAGAAATGGCGGTAAGAAACGAAACGAAAATTAGATATGGCGGGTGCCAGCAAAAATTGCTTATTCCCAGGATCTCTGACAGAGCAGCCAGGGTTTATAGACGGGCAATTGGTTGAAACAATTTGTCTTTAAGCGCATGCACGAATGCCCCCCCCCCCAACTTTCAACTGTATTTCTCAAGGGAAATCGCCGTCTTAGATGAATGAAAAGGGGGAATCCCTTTCTTACGTCACTGAGAACAAATATCTGCCTCATTTCAAAACTGAAACTTTAAGATTGACCTTCGTCTACCGCTCATGCGCAAAAAAATCAAAAAAAAATCTTGGGAGAAGTTCAAATTGAAATTAACTTTTAATTGAGGGGATCCATAGGATATTCACATAACGATTGAAAAATTTCGATTCACGATTACATTTAAATGTATTGCAAAAAATTTATTAATTTTTGATATTTCAATAAAAAGCAATTAATAATAAAGAATATATAATATGAACATAGTTTTTTTTTCCTAAGGAATTTATGCCTATTTAACTGACTATTTCCAAAAAAAAAAATTAAAAATCAGAAAAAAAACTTTTTGAAGGCAAAAAAAAAAAAAAAAAAAAAAAATTAAAAGAACATTAAAATAACAGAGGATCATGTTAAAATAAGTATTTTTTTGTAAAATTAATTTACGTGGGAAAAATTAGCAGAAATGAAAAAAAAGAGAGCCCCGGATTCGAACCCGCAGCGACACGATCCGCTCTACGGTGTAGCAAAGCGACGCGCTATCCAATTGAGCCACCCAGACCCGTAGCGAAAAATGAAAATAGGCATCAATAATGAATGGGAGGTTCAAATTGAAATTAATTTTTAATTGGAGGGAATCTACAGGATATTCGCATAACGATTGAAAGAATTCGATTGAAGATTACATTTAAATGTATTGCAAAAAATTTATTGATTTTTGATATTTTAATAAAAAGCAATTAATAATAAAGAATATATAATATGAACATAGCTTTTTTTTTCTAAGGAAGTTATGCAAAAAAAAGTTTCGAAATGGGCAAATTCTTCGATTTTTTTGAAATTATATGACAAAAAAAGAAATATACATTAGGCATTATTTAAAAGTAAACTATAAGTTTTATGAAAGAGACAAAAAATTTCGATACTGATAAATATTTTAAATGAATCTCAGAAGTGCATTGAATGCATTTTATCATCTTAATCTGATATATATAGTTATTTAATTTTGAAAATTATATAAAGAAAAATAACTTTTTCACTCGCCAAAGTTAATGATTTCCCCCTGTTTAAGGCAGAATTTTTTTAGTGTAACCTTTGAGTTAGATGCGGTCGAAGGAGAAACAGGTCAAAAGTCATTGGCGCAAAGCTAATTTTCGACGCCAATGTTTGGCTAAATGTAAAATCGCGTATTTTAAATTATTTTAAAAATCATTACCTTCATTTTAAGGGCCTAATTTTTACGTTAATGCTCTCAAACATCACCAACTATTTGCAAAAATAACGTACTTTGAAATAAAAAATGTACAAATTACTACTTTTTAATTTATTTCTCAGAAAAACATGTTTACGAAAATCACAATTTTTTTTTTTAATCCGTAATTTTGAAGCAATTTTTTCAATCTTCGTATATGTTACGGATAATATTACTGTACACACGGAAAAAAGGTTTTGTAAGATTATCTTCATAAATGACGAAGTTATTCGATGTGAAGTAAAAATTAAGACTATACTTTTTAAAAATTCTTTAAATAAAAAGTTTTGGGCATTTTATTTTTTAAATGAATGGATCTAAAAGAGAAAGGCTTGAAGTTAATTAGTGTAGAATATCGATTTAATAACACGAAAAGTAATTCATACCCAACGATTTAGAAATAATTTTCATAAAAACGCATCAGTTTTAACACTATTTTAAAAAATTCGAAAAAAATAGAAAATACCGTTATTTTACAAAAAAAATTATACCGTGTCGTGGCGAAATAAATGGTCTTTCAGATTCTGTAATTATTTTTTGTCTAATTTCGACACCGAAAATTAGATGACAATTTTAATATAGTGGAAAACGTAAGATTACCGCTTGGCCGAAACGGAAGGGAAGTTCCGCCAAGTAAACAACCGGCAGGAGTAAACCAATTAGGCGTTTTAAGGTTTTTAATTAATATCTTTTTAGCTAATTACAATATCGGAATATAAATGGGCAATACGGCTTCCCCGGAAAATTCCCGATCTTTTGGTACCTTCCGCGACTTTCTGCGTCGTACGGTTCGTGAGAATATAGACGCACATACATACATAGATAGATAGATAGATAGATACGTTTGTTTACCTTCGAATTTTAATAGTGTAAGACTAGCTTTCATGGCCCGGCGTTGCACGGGCTTTTACCGAGGGTATAACTTATCCCTAAGTTAATTTCCTTCTTTCTTTCTGATGCCTTCACTTTTATGTGGGTGTAACGCGTACGATGTGAGTGCCCGCCCCTTGAGTGTGTATCATGGCTTTCTCGTTTAACATTTTCCCTTCTCTTCACAAAATCAGCACATCCAATAATATTTTTCGAAATTACTTTGACTTCTTTGTTTCTTTCCTCTCCCCAGGCCCGGCGTTGCACGGGCTTTTACCGGGTGAATAACTTATATATATATAATTCCCAGGGGAATTTCCTTTTTCCCTCATGTCGATAGCACTTATGTGTGTGTATGCGCGCGTTTTCAGTAATTTCTTTAACTATGTCATTAAAACTCCCTTTTTCGAAATGTGTTCTTGTGTTGGTGTGGTAATTAGGAGAGAAGGGTGAAAGCTCAGGTGTCGTCCTCGTCACTTGAGCATGGTTGAAAATTCAATGTCCGTCGCCAAAAACCCTCGAGTAGGTGAACAGTGCGATTTTAAAAATCACTCACTCACTTTTGAATTCTTTCGTTGCAATTTTTTAGCCCCCGAAATGAAAACGTAGATTTCTTAAAAATAAATGTATGTTGAAAAAAGACAGAAAAGTTGAAATTTTTCAAATTACAAAATTTCACTACTACTTTAAATCTTGAAGAAAAATTCAGAGGATTTTTTGAAATGTTCGACACACGGGAAAAAAGTTTCATGCAATTTTCTTTTTTCAATGAAGAAATTATTAAATGATTAATTTAAGTATTTTGAGTGTTTTATTATAATTCGTTCAAAAACTGAAACGTAACATTGACCTTCACTAATTCTACCGCGCATGCGCAAAAAACTCAAAAAATCTTCCCAGTGTTTTTTTAAACTTTTCATGATCGCAAAAACGGTACTTTACCAAAATCACAAAAAAAATTTTAAAATCCGTAATTTTTAAGCAATTTTTTCAATCTTCGTACAGATTACAGATGATATTCTTTTACACACGAAAAAAAAGTTTCGTGTGATAATTTTTATAAATAACGAAGTTATTCAATGCTGAGTAAAAATTTGGTCTAATATTTAAAAAATCGCAGAAAAATTTTTTGTCATTTTATTTTTTAAATGAATGGATCTAAAAGAAAAAGGCTTGAAGTTACTTAGTGTAGAATATCGATTTAATAACACGAAAATAAATTCATACGCAACGATTTAGAAATAATGTTCATAAAAACTCATAAAACTATTCTGATGCTTGATTTAAAAAAATCATTTATTTTATAATAGATAGTTTTTAGGAATCTAAAATAATAAAATAATTTTCAGGTTTTCATTAATCAATCAATCGTTACTTACAGTTAGCTTAAAAATGTCTCTCTCTAGAACGTATTTTTATCCTAAATAATAGGCGATATACTTTTTATTAACAAAGAATTAATTTAATAATAAAATAATAGAAACATTCCTTTGATTTTAAAAAAAATATATTAATTTAAATCCATTATCAATAAATACTAATAAAAAAAATTCTACAGATAATTCTTGAAACGTTTGGGTGTTTGATTAAACATATGTAAGTGTTAAAAATCCACTTTTGGGGGAAAACCTAGTTATATGCTAACATTCACTGAAAAAAACATTAAAAAAAAAAGAATACTATTTGATAAAAACATTTAATTTTTTTTATTTTAATTTTATAGTTTTTCATTCCACTCTGTGTTAATTAAATTATTTAAACACGTATCTGCGAAAAAAAGTATATTATAAAAAAACTAACTTATTAATTATTTTCTAATAAAATTGATTAAAATTGCTCATTTAGCAATTAATTGTGACATACCATTTGCTTACATAATGGCAGCACTGAAAATGAAGTAAATTTCAGATCAGTGGGGATGCAGCAAGTGAATTCAATCATTGAAGAAGTTATTCAATGTGAAGTAAAAATTGAGACTACTTTTTAAAAATTCTTTTAAAAAAAAGTTTTGGGAATTTTATTTTTTAAATGAATGGATCTAAAAGAGAAAGGCTTGAAGTTAATTAGTGTAGAATATCGATTTAATAACACGAAAAGTAATGTGTGGCGACGCAATGTCCAGTAGGAGAAAAAATTTAAGACAAGTATGAAAAGAGCGACCGGCGGGTTTCTGCGAGGCGGACACCCTCCTTCGCATTGACCGCGCACGGCAGTGCTGCAGTTATAGTCTTGAGTGTAGCGGGAGCACTCCGCCACAAGAGCAGTTAACATTGAATGCAATAAATAAAAGTGGATCAAAAATAGTTAAGAGAATTGAATTTAGCGAATAAAAAGAGAAATTTAAGTTATGGAGGATTGTACGAGTCCAGGAGAATTCTCCTGGGTCGCTTCCTCTTAATATTGGCTGTATAATTTTCAAGGTTTTGCATATTAATATTATCAGAGCTATTGAGTGAATCAAAAAATTTAATCGAGTGATCTTGGATATGCTGCTTAAAGGATGGTATATTTAAACAAAAAAAAAAAAAAAATGAAAAGTACATAAAAATAACAGAGGATCACATGTTAAAATAAGTATTTATCAGTACAATTAATTTACGTGGGAAAAATTAGCAGAAATGAAAAAATCGTAATCCGTTGATTCTAACTCCGAGCTACACGATATCACTCTGCATGAAGTAAAAATTGGGACTACTTTTTAAAAATTCTTTAAAAAAAAGTTTTGGGAATTTTATTTTTTAAATGAATGGATCTAAAAGAGAAAGGCTTCAAGTTAATTAGTGTAGAATATCGATTTAATAATACGAAAAGTAATTCATACCCAACAATTTAGAAATAATTTTCATAAAAACGCATCAGTTTTAACACTATTTTAAAAAATTCGGAAAAAATAGAAAATATCGTTATTTTACAAAAACAATTATACCGTATCGTGGCGAATTAAATGACCTTTCCGATTCTGTAATTATTTTTTGTCTGATTTCAACACCGAAAATTCGATGACAATTTTAAGATGGTCGAAAACGTCGGATGACGGAAAAAATTTTTTCACTCGCATTTTTTTTTACTCGCTAAAGTTACTGATTTCCCCCTGTTTAAGGCAGAATTTTTTTAGTGTAACCCTTGAGTTAGATGCGGTCGAAGGCGAAACAGGTCAAAAGTCATTGGCGCAAAGCTAATTTTCGATGCCAATGTTTGGCTAAATGTAAAATCGCGTATTTTAAATTATTTTAAAAATCATTACCCTCATTTTAAGGGCACAATTTTTACGTTAATGCTCTCAAACATCACCAACTATTTGCAAAAATAACGTACTTTGAAATAAAAAATGTACAAATTACTACTTTTTAATTTAATTCTGAAAAAAACATAAGTTTACGAAAATCACAAAATGTCTTTTAAAATCCGTAATTTTAAAGCAATTTTTTCAATCTTCGTATATGTTACGGATAATATTACTGTACACACGGAGAAAACATTTTGTGAGATTACCTTCATAAATGACGAAGTTATTCGATGTGAAGTAAAAATTGGGACTACTTTTTAAAAATTCTTTAAAAAAAATGTTTTGGGAATTTTATTTTTTAAATGAATGGATCTAAAAGAGAAAGGCTTGAAGTTAATTAATGTAGAATATCGATTTAACCCTCTGAGTGTTCGTCCTTGTCCTGAAAAATCATTCCGAAAGCGTTTACTTCTTTTTTGAGAATTCCTTCGAAAGTGCAACACATTTAATTCCTTTCCCCTTTAAAGAACGCGGGAGGTCTACAGGGGAAGATTTTATTACTCAGTTCGGCCTCTTTGTTGCTTTAAAACCGGGATAAAACTCGTTCACAGCTGTGACGTTGCCTTGTGCGAATTTTAGGTGGAAAAAGCGGGTCCACGTGGTTGTTTGATCGGTTAGGTCACAATAAAAGTGAAGAGTTAAAAAAAAAATTTAAAAAAAAACTCGAAAGAAAGAAACTTGTTACAAAAGTTGAAAAATACTTGTTTATTTTAAACAAAACAAAATTTAAAAAAATTAATTTAAGAAAAATAAACTATTTTGGACTAATGATTTGAGCCAGGAAAAAGTACCTTGTACTTATTGTGGAATATGAGACTAAGGAAACACAAATACATCGTAATGTTTTTTAAAAAGTAACTATGTAAAAAAGAGTAAAAGTGACCATCTCTCTCTCTCTTTTTAAACAATAAGAGAATATATAAAGTATCGTTACATACGACGATTATGTTTATGAAATGAAATCAATCTTCCTCTATTCAATTATATTTTAAATTTAAAGTAACATAAAGAGAAATTTCAATACTTTTAATTTATATATATTTTAATCCTATAAATGATGTTTTTATGTTAAATTAATTTTTCGGAAAAAATCTAAATTTTATGTCATAGTCAAACAACTTGTACTAAGCAAAAATACCTTCTTTACATAGGTATTTGTGACGGAGCAAAAAGCAAATTTAGTCAAATTTTTTATTTTTATTTTAATGGGAATATATTTTTTTTTAAAATGTAAAAGTATTTCTAACCATTTTCTATTAAAATTTAATTTTTATTTTTCTGTTTCTTTAGTGTTAAACGGAAAATTCAACAATAAATACAACTTTCACACAATTCAATCATTTCAAATTCTAATGAGAGAAAAACTTTTCCCAATTAATTTTGTCTTTGAAAACAGTACACTTAAAACAATTTTGCTCAGTGAAGCTAACCGACAATTCCGCAGTATACTCATATTAATTTTTAAAAAAAAAATAACATTCAGAAATGCTGTATTTAATTTTTTGAGTATAAAAAAAAATAATGCCTGTTGTGGAAAAGACAGAGAATGAGATGTGATGTATGTTTGGAAAGAATGTTTTCGTACATGTAGAGTATTTTTGAAAATTTAAATATCACCAAAGCTGATCATATGATTGTAAATGAGTCTTATTTTAGAATGTGAGCTGTGGGGTATCAAAATAAAACATTTTACTTTTAAATAGCCAAGGAGTTTATACTCAATATCCTCTTCAAAAAATTGCTTACAACTTTTATTCAAATTGTAAAGAAACTGAAATATAAATATCCGACTTACTCCAGTCAAAAATATTCATATTATGTGAAAATACTGTTCCTCCACTTATTTAAGTACATTTATAAGCTATAGCCCAAAGCAATATTTTATTTTTATAAACGAGGCACAAAAATTCAGTTATAAAAATATATTTTTCATTTTAGAACATATAAACCGTACACGGATTGTAAGACCATTTCTAAAATAATGAGAGTTTTTAAAGGAACAAAAACATATAATTTTGGGTAGTTCAAAATTTTAATATAATACGCAAATTTATATATTATTAAGCAAATACGTTTGACAAGAAAAAAGTAATTTATTTAAATCTTGTATTGTATAAATAAAATATAAATCAAAGATCTTTCTGAAATAAACACAATTGAAGGGAAAATGTTTAATTTGCAATTGATAGCATATAAACGTTTCTGTTAGAGGTATCCCCGAAGTGACGCAATCCTATTCGGTAAAAAATAAAACTTATTGCTGGAATCATACAATTTCCTAATGAATGGGTGAATCAGAATATTTTTTTCATGTAAACTGTTTGGACGGAAATGGCTAAATAGGAACATTTAATAATTTGCATAAATTAAAATTAACCGTTATAGTTTATATAATTTCTTAAGATTACAAAAGGTGTATTTCGGAAGCATAAGTTTTAATAGGAGTACGGCTTACGAAAAGTAGAACAAATATATCTGAAGGACTATGGTTTGTTACCTTAAATATTGTGAAACACAACAAAGTATATTGGAAATCAATTCCCCAATTCGTGTTAATAAAAATGTATGAAAAAACTGCAAGACTTATTTTTGTATTTGTAATTATTATAATTTTTCATTCCTGTGTTTTAGCTTCTCAGTATTGCTTCTACTTAAAAATTTATTGTATATTCATCAAATATTTCAGCATAATTTTTGCTCTTAACATACAGTTTTAACCGAAATGCATTAAAATGCTTAAGATTCTTATGTTAAAATTTTAATTTAATATTTTATTCGAAGAATTGTTAGTACTTATGGTAAATAATTTTTAACTGAGTATGTGCACGATACATAAATATTTTTTTTCTGAAATTTCAAATACAATTTCTAATATAAAATTCCTAGTTTTGTATGAAAATCTGGATATTTTCTGAATGTTAATTATAATAGATATCCAGATTTTAATTACTTGTTCTTCAGTTAGCTTTAAAAAAATAAATATTTAGAAATTTTGCATGAACAAATATGTTTTAAAAAAATTTAAAATTGATCTTTATATATATTTATATGCGTAAATGTCAACTGTAAATGCATCCGAATATTTTTAATTACTATTTATTCAAATATTCAAGGTTAAAAAAATGAATTGGTATAAAAAACCCCTCATTCATGTTTTCTCTGAAGTAAACTGAAACTCAAGCATTTTTTTTTAATTCAAATATAATTTGGTTTATTGTAACAATACACGCCCTGAACATCTGGCTTTAAAATTTAAAAAAAAATAATGGATCTGAATTAGTTTTTCCATTATTATTTTTATGAAAGCTTAAGAATTTTTTACAAATAATTTGATGCAAAAGTTAAGAAATTATTCATTTTCAGTAGTTGGAAAGTTTAAAAGGTTTTAAATTTTGAAGCGTTCGGTTTCTTATTAACTTTTTTGACACCTTATAATGAAATAATCATGGTTTAAAAACTGAAAACATTGGTTAAGAGAAGAAAAATGAAGCAATTAAATATAGTTCTAGATATTATATAGAGATTTATATAGTTTAAAAACTTAATTTTCCGTTTCATCATTTTAAGATGAAGAAAATAATACGAGTTAATCAAGCAAAGAGAATATACTTAAAAAGTTATTTGTCCAACTATATAAAATAGCAGATTACAGTCCCAACTTATTAAAACTTCAAATTAATATAAAATCAAAAGGGAGTTATATAATATTTTATTTATACGTTGGAACATTTTTCAAAACTTGAAAAAAAAGTTAAATTGCTAAAAGTACAAAAAGAATTTATTTAATTCAAACGCAATAATATCTCAAATGAAGCTAAATTACAAACACTAACTTATAGTTCGTTCACTAAGGGGTCTAAAGAAATTCTTCCCAACTTTTTTACGATTGCTTCAGGGTCAAAACGCAGGGTTCCCCGAGAGCAATAAAACTTCCTGTCAGTGACCATTGTGTCGTCGCAACCCTCCCTAATTATCTTTCATGGTGTTAAACCATAAAAGAGGGGAAAGGATTTCAGAAAAACACGGCCTACCCGCTTTTGAAGCACTCTCTTGAAGTCAGAAAAAGACGTGTGGTGCGTTTTCGAAGCATCTCTAGACGTGCGGAAAAAGACGTTCAAACCGCTAAGAGGGTTAATAACACGAAAAGTAATTCATACCCAACGATTTAGAAATAATTTTCATAAAAACGCATCAGTTTTAACACTATTTTAAAAAATTCGAAAAAAATAGAAAATATCGTTATTTTACAAAAAAAATTATACCGTGTCCTGGCGAAATAAATGGTCTTTCAGATTCTGTAATTATTTTTTGTCTCATTTCGACACCGAAAATTAGATGACAATTTTAATATGGTGGAGAACGTAAGATTACCGCTCGGCCGAAACGGAAGGGAAGTTCCGCCAAGTAAACAACCGGCAGGAGTAAAACAATTAGGCGTTTTAAGGTTTTTAATTAATATCTTTTTAACTCATTACAATATCGGAATATAAATGGGCAATACGGCTTCCCCGGAAAATTCCCGATCTTTTGGTACCTTCCGCGACTTTCTGCGTGGTGCTGTTCGTGAGAAGATAGACGCACATACATACATAGATAGATATGTTTGTTTACCTTCGAATTTTAATAGTGTAGATAAAACTGAAAGACGCAGCATAAATTCAACTTTAGAAATCAATTGATTCATTGCTAATATCCGTGGTAGCTGGGTGGTCATGGTCAAGAACTCATTGCCTGCATTGTTTTTGTCGAACTGTGGGTTCAATTCCGGGTGTCTTTGAAGACCCAATGTGTTGAGGGGCCTTTACGCATTCAATCTATCAAGATTCAAGGTTTCTCGTTAGCATGACATGGAAAATTGGACAATGGGGTGTTAGCAGTAACGAGTTTACACTTTTTGAGGTTCTGGGTCCTTATGTAAAATTAGGCAACATCTGTGACACTTTTTTATCCATTTTGATGTATATATATTTAAAACTCAAAAACAATCCGTAATAAAATGAAGTTTAATTAAATATTCATTTTCAAGGTTTTAAATTCACAGAATCATTAGTTATGCGCATGCAAAGTTAACTATTGCAGTACAACGTCGTTTATCCGAACGTTTATTATCCGGAGCGTCAAATATCCGGACTTTGGTCCGGATACGTTTTCGAATTGTGCAATGTTCTCAACAGTTGTTTCGCATGAGGCCAAAAGGGATGGGAAGCAACAACAACGAAAGTAGCAAGGGTCCATCAAATTCTGAAGCGTTTTCTGCGTTAGAGACAGCTATGGAATGGTACGAACAACAGAGTGTTGTCCTACTGCTACTACTACTGCTGCTGTCCGCGAAAAATAAGTGATTATTTTCCACAATGAAGAAAAACTGCGACATTTTGCACCTATTTTGCTTTTTCTCCAAGCACGTTTCCCGCATGTGATGATTTTTGTTATTCGTATAGTGTCTGTGCCATATACTGCATGGATCACATTCGGTTTTCGGTTGTCCAAACAATCGCGTATCTGAATGATGTCCTGCCCCAATTGATTCGGATAAATGACGTTCTACTGTAACAATGTTTTATCTTCAGTACTCACAAGCTTAAAATGTCCACACTTGGTTCATTCATGTGATTACCCAGTTTCTCGAAGAATATGTCCAAGAATAAGATTTAGGGATTAAAATTATTCAGATCATGATCTTACAAAAGAGGAGTCTAAAACGAGATAAGACTCCTCTATGCCTTTAACGGTTCTGAGTGGTAGCTAAAATGTCATCCTCGCCACTTGACTAGGGTTAAAAATAACGAGATCTGTTGTAGATCAATAGTTCTTGCGTAGAATCTAAAGAACGACACTATAAAATAATCAATATATTAAACGAGAAAGTTAAACGTGAGCTCGTGATCTTAACTTCAAATAAGTATTTCTCAAGTTTTTGATATATTTGTCTGAATTCATAAGCATTGGATTTAATCATTTTCACACCGATTTCCTCCTTATACTTCTGGATGCTTTCTTTGAATATGTTTTTGTTTTTGATTTAATTTTTCATCACACAGTATGGCCAAAGTATCCTAGAAGTAATTGTCCCAAACTCGTGGCTAGTATGTCCTGTATTCTAGCCCTAGTGTCACTGAACAAGCGTAATGAAGAGGGGCTAGTGCAACCTTCCGTGGTTCAAAGTCCTCCCGTTAGCATGATTTCGAAGTTAGGAGAAGGGGTCCCAGCTTAGGTGTCTCCTCGTCGCTTGAAAGTTTGTAAAGAGTGTCTTTTTGACCATGGTGCAAAATTATGAGATTCGCCGCCAATACCCCTTGTGTTGCTTAAGGCATCTGACTAAGTAAGGAGATCAATTTTTAAAAAAGTCAATTTCAAGGGAATTTTATTGTTTTAATTAACATAAATAGGCTTAAAGAGAAATAAATAATATCTATCACCATTTGGTTTTGAAGGGAAAAAATATTTTATGAAATTTTAGCAAAATTTTCAAAATTAAGAAAAACGGAATAAATAAGAATGCTTTGGACATAATGCAATTTTAATTTCATTGATATACTTCTTGATCCCTCTGAAGTGCTACAAACAGCGGGTTAAAAAAATATTATATGAGCCTTTAAATTTTATTTTAACAATTTTTCGTCAAAATTACTGTATGTTATAAGCTAAAAATGGCAGTAAAATGAGATAAAATGTCTATTTTAAAACCTGTAGTTTGTTACACTCTGAAGGACTCATAACGTACTTTCTATAAACTTCATTGAATTTGATTGGATTGTTTTGGAGATATTTCTTTTTTTTTTCGTGCACAAATTATGGTGAAAAAATTCCATTTTTCAAAAATTTTATTAAAAAATTATTCATATGTTAGAAAAAGTAAACGCTGTAAAAACAACTTAAAAACTCTCTAGTTTTACATAGTCATTTTTTCCTCAATATTTATGTTTTTTTTCTAATAGCCTTAACACAGCCTTTCTCAAACTGTTAAGCATGCCCCCTAGGGGGGGGCGTGATAACTCTACTAGGGGGGCGCAAGCGTATTGAAAAATCAAAAACAAATGATTATTTAAAAAAATTATTAATTTACTGAAAGTAAATAAACAAAATACATTTTGACATAATAAAACATAAAATTCACATTTGCACCGATATAATACACTTATAATTCTATCAGTACTGCACAATGTATCTTATAATTATTTTTTTAACAATGCTAAGTTAAGAACAAGTTTAATAATTACCATTGACCCCATGGGCTTGTCAAATTTAAAATGCTTACAAAAATTAACACTTGGTAATTTGTACGGTTTATAATTAATCTCTTAACTGCCGATTAAAAGTTACGTAATTAACCCACTAATTCCACCGTTTACCACGTAGGGGTGCGTATGTGATATATTGGGGGGGGATGAAAAGGAATAAATAGGTAAAAGCTGTGAAATAAGTAAATCCTTCACAAACACTGTCAAGGTCCATTTATTGCATTCCAAAACCTTCAGAATAATTTTATGAATAGCAGTGCACAGAGAAGATCGTACTTCAGAAAGACGTATATATACGTCCGGGGCATTAAACATGTCTGTTGTGCGAGACGTATATATACGTAAGTGGCACTTAAGAGGTTTAAGTCATGGCCGCGGTGGCCGAGTGGTCTAGGCATCGGATCATGTCTAGCGTGTCATGAGTTCGATCCTAGTACCACTGAAGATCCGCCGTGTAGGGGAGCAATGCACGTTAAATCTGTCGAGAGCTCAAACGTCCTCCCGTTGGTGTGGTGTGGTAGTTAGGAGAGGGAGGTGCCAGCTCAGGTGTCGTCCGCGTCACTTGACCATGGTTCAAAATTACGCGGACCGTCGCCAAAAGCCCTCGTGTTGCTAATCAGTGCGACGTTAATATTCTCTCACTCAAGAGGTTTAAGTCGTATTGTAGCTTTAGCATCAAGTAGAGTATTATTGAATTCAATACATTGTTATTTTATGGAGGGCCGCGAAGAAAATTACGATTGAATATTGTGTCGAACATGTTGAAAGTTTAAGCACTGCCCTAACATAAAACACCTAAAAATCACTCTTTAAACCTAGTCGGATACATTATCAGTGTGACGTTACTATAACTTTCACTCGTCACTTGACCGAGTTCAAAATTACGAGGTCCGTCTCCAATAGCATTTGTGTTGCATTACAGTGCAACTCAATCAACTCAAAACACAGTATACTAAAATGTGCGTTATGACAACTGAGAAAATTAATGAGAAGCGTGAGACTTGAGAAATTATATTATTGATTTTATTACGTCTTCAGCTCTTAGTTACAACACTTATATTTAAATACAAGTTATTTAAACTATTAAGTATTTCTATATTCTACAGAATATGTTTTTGGGGATGTTTCAAACGGACTGTCCCTCCATTCTCTTGCAGAAGGGACGGTCCCTTTTTACAACTCAAATTTCACTCGAGTTTCGGCTCGCAGGTGAAATCCAGCAGTTGGTTTTCTCACAACCATTGGTTGTCGGGGAATGTCACTTGAAGAGACCTAGTAATATTTTATGGATGCACCTTTTGATATGAACCGTGTAATGTTATCTGCATAGAGTTAAGCCTATCTTGCAGCTGCGAGGTAGGTTAACGTTACACCGTGTAGTCTTATTTGTAATGTTTTGAATAAATAAAAGTTAAGCAATCAAAGGGTTATTTCTTTTAAAGAATTCAACAACTCAATACTTAAGGTATGCGACTACTTGCGACAACTTTTTTTTAAAAAAAATGGAGGTATGGGAATTTTTTTTTTGTTGTGGTTTTTAGATTTATTTAGTACATTTTAAGAAAAATACTCTGAAATTAAGAAATTATTACTACTAAAATTAGGAAAAATTTACAAAAATTTACAAAAAATAACATAAATGTCGCCCATTCAATACCAAAAGTTTATGAACAAATTTTCAATTTTT
>BMAO01022959.1:0-16782 GCA_019973975.1 Trichonephila clavata | reverse complement strand
TCCTAAATTGATTAAAGGCTTTACAATCTCAACGAGAAAAGGCAAAGCAGAGTTTAAACATGTAATTTTGTGCAGCTCATCATTTTTAGAAAAAAATTTAAGTTTAACTTATTGTAACGTAAATCTTCTTTCACAATTTCATAATTTTATATTGAAGCGTGAGAAAACTCAAATAGATAATGATAAAAACATATATAACGTGCACTTTCTTGAACTTTTTATTAGCCTTCTACACTAAATAACTATAAAAGATTGATAATTTCTCCCTTAGTTCTTCAGTGTGCAAGTTTGTTCGTTCATCTTCAAATGATTTAATCTATTTCCATACCAATCAAACGCTCATAGTGTGTTTCTTCATACACTTATCTAATCTATTTGTAATTTTCGAATGTTTTTTTACGCCTTTTAATTAAAAAAATGCTTAACAGCGTCTATCTTAGGATTGGTTGGATAATCAGATATTTTAAACACAAAAACTTCAACGTAAAAGCACATTACTGTAAGTGCCTATGGCTACGTGGTAGACAAAGTCATTTAACGAGTATAAGCCAAAATGCTATCTCATCAACCATGTATCAAAATGGTACTTAAGGAACACGTCTCACCATGTTTTTGATGTTTTTTAAGCAGTGTTTTCTAAACAGGTAATATAAAAGAAAATTTTTGAAATTAGATATTTGAAAAATTTTGAATATATATATATATATATATATATATATATAATATATAATATATAGGGAAAGAGAATTAAAAGTAGGAATTGAAAAAAGAGCATCATTTGTCTGCTTTGTTGTAACAATGCACACCCGGTTTGGCTGGTTTGACTGAAAAACCGGTTTTCGACGTCAACTTTTTCATTGTTTTAACAGTTGCATTGTTACAATAAGGACGACGTATCTAAGTTGGCGTCTAAAACCGGTAAGTAAATTAATTAACCGGTAATTAATGAATTAATATTTGAAAAATTGTTTTAAAATCAAGTGTCATTCACTAAATTTTTTAAAAAATTTATTTGAACTTGACTGCATGAATAGAAAGTATTTTAATAACGATTGAAAATTTCAACAAGATGTATAAATAAATATACATATGTGTGTGCGTATATATACACTGGTGTGCAAAAATTAAGGACGAAGTCGAAAAATTAGCATATCAGCTGAACGCAGAGGCAGAGCGGACAGAAAGACCAATCAGGAGATTAAGTGAGGTGATGTACGGTAGCACATGCGCAGATATGCAGGTAGACGTAATGGGGAGTGTCTGAGTAGTAAAGCATGTTGTCGGTGTAAGATTAGTATTTCTGGCAAAGAGATTGCACACCGTATAGCAGTTAAAATCACACCGAGTTGCTGCCTCAGCGAGAAATGGCGAATAATCAATCTGTTAGACGACATCTGGATGCTTTTACCCGAGGTCGAATCATTAGGAAGTTGGAGGAAGGTCGCAGTGTGACAAGTGTGGCTGCAGAGTTCGGAATTGCTCACAACATCGTTTCACGACTTTGGAGACAATTTCAAACTACAGGAACAGCTGTCCGGGGTTCAGTAGTGGTCGTCCACGAGGAACCACACCCGCAGATGACCGGTATATTGCCTTACAGGCCAAAAGAAACAGGCGGCAGACAGCGGGAGAAATCGCTAGACACACGACACAGGCGACTGGACGACCGATATCGCGTTTTACCGTGGCCAGAAGACTGCACGGTGGTGGTCTGTTTGCACGACGCCCTGTACGGTGTGTACCTCTAACGCCTGCCCATCGGAGAAGGCGTTCTCTGTGGTGCCGGGAACACCGGAATTGGAGAGACAATGAATGGGACGAGTACTCTTTACAGATGAGAGCAGATTCAGTCTGAGTAGCGATTTCTCATCGCATACTCATCTGGAGAGAGCGGGGAAGCCGCAATCATCCCTCGAACATCATTGAAAGGGACAGGTATGGAGGTGGCGGTGTTCTCGTTTGGGGAGGCATCATGCTTGGTAGTCGTACAGACCTTCACATCTTCGACGCAGGTTCAGTCAACGGACCCGTTTATTGTAACGAGATTCTTCTTCCATATGTGCGTCTTTTTAGAGGCGCTATGGGTCCGCAGTTCCTTTTCATGGACGACAATGCACCATGTCATCGCACAGTAGCTGCCGAACAGCTCTTAAGAGTGAGGATATTGAACGTATGGATTGGCCGGCACGATCTCCGGATCTCAATCCCATCGAGCATGTATGGATTTTCTAGGCAGACGCTTGGCAGCTCGTACCTTACCACCAGTAACGATTCCGGAGCTTCGATTGGCGCTGCAAGACGAATGGGCAGCAATGCCTCAACAACTCATTGACACCCTCATTCTCAGCATGGGCAGACGCTGTGAAACCTACCTAGCAGTCAGGGGGATCATATCCCCTACTAAAGACCGGATATTTCTTGCTGGACACCCATCACAGGATGTTTCGGCCTTCAGTCGCATTGCGCTCCATGCACTTTTTCAATAAAGCTTCTTTTTATCCTCTATTTCTCTTTTAGTAAGTGTTGCTTACATTACTCATGTCCTTACGTATTGGGATCTTACGGTATTAAATGTGTTGATTTGGAATGCTTTTGTACAAAGTTATATTGAAAAAACCGTCTCGTCCTTAATTTTTGCACACCAGTGTATATAGGGAGAGAGTAAGCTTATAGCAGAAATTGAAAAATAAATGTTAAACATAATTTCAGCACTGTTTCTTTTAGTCTTAATTTATTGCGTGTACAAAAGGTAAATACAAATTTAAATATTTATAAAAAGAAATAATATTTTTGCTTTAAGAGTTATACTTAAAACAATAAAAATGAATCATTATGCAACCATATAATACTGGACTTAATTTGTCATTGATATTCTCGAGTTATTTTTAGTTAAAAAGTAATATTTATTTTAATGGTATGATTATTTTTCTTTTATTTCCTTTAAAAAAAATTACGATTTTTATTATTTTGATTTTAAGTTCAAGTAATTTTATAACTTGATGAATCTTAATTAATCTTTAAATGTGTTATACTATTATTTATAATGAGTTATTTTGAAATTCACAACTACTTGATCATAATAAATTTTTGAAGCAAGTACGAAATAACAATTATTTCTTCTTGTTTTCTCTTTTTCGTTTCCGTGTCATAAGTGTTTCTCTTTATATTATTATCTTCAAGATTTTCTTTTTCTCTTTCCTACGATGATCAATTAAGCTAAAAGCATTGTTTCAGCTGTTTTAGAAAAGTCCGATAAACTAGTTTTGGCATGCATGCAGTTTTTTACTAGATATCTCGAAAATATTTCAGTAAAATCATGACGTACTTTATTTATTTACTCATTTCGCTTATATGTAAAAACTTTGCAAGTGTTACTTTTTAAAAAAAGAAGAAAAAGAAACCTTCATATTTTTATAAAATGTTACAATAATTCAAAAGGAACGACAACTAGTTGTTAAAAGTAAGTTGGTTTCTTCTTATCCATTTACTTGTCTTTGATGTGCATTTCTTAGTTTGTTTTCCTTCTAGATGTTTTTAAAAAGAGGCATGTAAAAATGCTGTGCCTCGTACAGTTCCAGTCAGTTTTAATCGAGTCGATACTTTTATAGCAACTGAATCTATCTTAAATGTGCATTTTATAATTTGCACGCACGCGTTAGTTGTAATTCCCACACAGTACGGCAATAGATTAAAGCAAAACTATAGATACACTTTTAAGTTGCAAGCGAACATTCGACGATAATAAAGTATCAGCAAGTACACAGGCCAGCATGGTTCCGAAAATTAAAAATCAAGGAAATATTCTGAAGAATACTTAAAGTTTAGATTTACCTCTACTGAAGTAAATGGTGAACAAAAGGTCCCTGTGTTTTATGTGTGAACACTTACAAATCCGAAGAACATGTGAAAGTTGTTTATAAAACCATTGAAAATCATTTAGCCATGATCGCAAAGAATCTTAAAAAGTATTTTCTTGATCAAGACAACATGATAGCAAGTTACGAGTGGGTTAGGGGTCCATTTGAAAATACTTTAGAAGGGCTCTCAACTGCCGAAAAAGAAATCTTGAAATCTTCATAGATTTTACATCCAGTGGCGAAGTTAAAAGTCATTTTTGTAATAAATCGCTCTTTGAATTTTGGGCAGAGGTGGATGATGAATTATCTACAGTGAAAACAAAAGTATTTCATATACTGTATTACCCCATTTCAAACATCCTATCTTTGTAAAGCCGGATTTTCTGTGGTGGCTGCTTTGAAGATAAAGTATAGATCTTGGCTAAATATAGAAAAATAACTCAAAGTGTCAATTTCTAATATTTAGCCTTCCTTTTAAAAATTTTGCTCTGCTAGAAGAGCCAATGGAAGTGACTGATAATAATTAAATTTGTTCTTAATTTAGTGTTAAGAAATTAGTTAAAAATACCTTGTACAATATTGGTTCATTAAAAGTATACTGGCTGAAATACCCGTTCTTTGCACGATTTAATTTTTTAAAAAAAAATAATATATTATTCACGCTAAGTAGCTGAATTACAAGGAGAATAAATCCAAGTACATGACAATGTTTACAAAAATGTCAAATGATTTTTTTAAATGAATGGTCATATTGTAAATAGTTTTAAATGAACTGCAATTTAAGCCTCAAAGAATTATCATTTTGAATTAAAGTTAAAATAGTGAAAAAAGAATATTAAATTCCGATGAAGAATAATTGTGTTATTTTAAGTATTTAAAGCGAGAAGACTTCAAAAGATCTTTATCCGGGAACAGGTGCGCACTCGATACTAAGTTGATGGTCGTGCAGGGTGACTCAGTCGTCCCAATCTTTTTTTTATAATTCATTTTAGTGCACACGATAAAAATCGTAATTCCAGTGAATAATTTAATTAAGTATACTTACCTACTTTCAGGGACTTTTCAATTTTTCTTTGATAATTTGAGAAAAAATCCAATAAAACTGAACTTAAATGATTCAAATGTGCATGACCTTAATAAATGGCACAAATCACACAGACACTTTTCACTAATATTGCATGAATGTTATTTGCACTCCAAACTGTTATACTTTGTTCAAGTTATTGTAGTTTACTCTCCTTTGATGATCGCTAAATAGCATGATGAATTTTTTGTTGCTTGTGTCTTGTGGTACATTAATGTCTCATATTTAATTGATGAAGTTCTTTAAGAAGCATTGTAATTTTTTTTCTTTTGTTTCATGTTCATGGCTTTTCTCAATTAACTTTCGCTATTATGAATAATATGCATTATTCAGCAGGTTCCCTTGCTTGATCAGGGGTGAAAAGTGAATTAAGTCTTCCTTTCTGCTTACAGCTAATGTAGAGTATTCAATAATAATAGCAGTGATGAAATTTTTATCTTCCTAAAATTCTTTCGATTCTGGATCTGGTTATGTTTTTTCGCAGAAAGAGTAATATTTTAGCTATAAAAAGAAACGTAATATGAAAATCTCTCATCGAGGGATTGCAGAAATTCAAACAAAATATTTTTATTTGGTTATAGAATCAAGATTTTGAAACTTATTTTTTCGATGATGTAATTTAGCCAGATGATATATTATAAACTATATCAATGTAAATGTGTAATTTTTATTATGTCAGAAAATAATTTGTTTTTCTTCATTCCATTTATTTTTTTTAAAAACCTTTTACTTTCGATATGCTCGCGCCCCCTTGTAGGGTTATCATATCCCCCAGGGGGCATGCCCACAGTTTGAGAAACGATGATTTAAAGAGAGTAAGGTTTCAAAAATTGTTTAACCTGGAAGCAAGCGCGTAATCGATATTAACGTTAAAGCGCCAGGTGGCTGAGTCATCCCAACCCTTTTTGATAATTATTTTTATTGTACGCAATAAAATCAAAATTCCAGTAATAATTTAATTAAGAAAAATATACTTGCCTACTTTTAAAGACTTTCCAATTTTTCTTTGATAATTTGAGGAAAAATCCAATAGAACTGAACTAAAATGCTTCAATTTTTGTGAACTTAATAAAGGACACAAATCACGAAAACTTTTTGCTAACATTACAGGAATGTTGTTTGCAAACAAAACTGTCATATTTGTTCACGTTATTGCAGTTTTATATCCTTTAATGATCGACAATATCTTGTTGAACCTTTCCTTGCTTGTGTCTTTTTGACAGAGGGAAGTGCGTCTTGCGGTACACTTATGGCTTCATATTTTTCTTCGTGGAATTCTTTAAGTAGTAATTGAAAATTTTCCTTTCCTTTCATGTATCTCACATTTCTAAAATTTACTTTCGCTATCATGAGTAAAATGCATTATTTCAGCAGGTTTTTCCCTTGCTTGATCAGTTTCAACTTCCGTCAATAGAGATCACAGATGCCCATTTATTTATATTCTGCTCATTTACATTTATAAACGATAATAAGTCTTACAACCCAGCAATCAAAAGCACTAAGTTGCTCATAAGGGGAAAATGTATTATGTTTATAGAAAATGTGTTTGGAACAAATAGAATATATTTGAAATATTATGTTGGAAAGTATTTTGTATTACTTCATTCCAGTAAATTAATTTTTTTAAACTTTTATTTTCCATATGCTCGAGCCCCCAAGGGGCACGCCCCACAGTTTGAGAAACGCTGAAATACTCTCCATATCATTGAGAATAAAGGATGACAATATAATTATTCTTTAACTCCATAATTTCTTCAGTTGTAGGAAACTGTATATTCATCCAAAAGTTACACTCTAGAACAAGAAACGACGCACCAAGAACGAGATGTCCGATAGAGACAAAAATTGGTGGGTAGAAAGATTATGTGCAGTATAGAAAATGATTAAAATTTCAGAAAGGTTGAATGATTCATTTTAGAGTTACATGGTTGCAAAATAACGAGCTCAATAAGATGTTGACCTATCTCTAGCCTGAATGTTAGTTGCAACATGACTTGGCATGGAGTGATAAAGCACCCTGATGATCTCCTGTAATATTCCTTCCCAAATTTGCTCCAATTGTCAGGCCAGTCCATCAATATTACCTGGTAGCTGCAGTCGCCTTCCCATCATATCCCAGACATGCTCGATTGGAGAAAGATCTTGTGATCTGGCTGGCCAAGGAAGTGTTTGACAAGCTGTAAGACAGTTAATAGAAACACGTGCCGTATGTGGTCTGGTGTTATCTTGATGAAAATTAGGCTAACAGTAACGGTAGCAAAACAGTTCTCAAAATGTGCTGTAAGTGTGTCTTTAATGATGACCAAAGGAGGTCCGGTCCGGCTATCAAAAGAAATGGCACCCCAGCCCATAACTTCTAATTGAGATCCTGTAATAGTGCAATAGCGAAAGCAGGATCGGCACGCTGCCCTGGGCAAACACGTCTTCCATGATCGTCACGACATAGTAGGATGCGGGATTCATCGTTAAATATTATATGTCCCCAGTCAGCATGATTCCAACCTGATAGAGCAAGCACTGCTGTAGACTGGCTCTACAGTGTGCAGGCGTGAGTGGTAGACGACGTACGAGCGTAAATTTTGCTCTTTCAGCCGTCTGTGATAGGCATTTTTTCAGTCCTTAAAAGGAATCCGAAGTCGCAATGCAACAGAAATTTCAACCATCAGATTGAGAATTGCTTCTTATATTCTAAGAAATATTTTCAGGTAAAAAAATAAAGAAGAATTTTATATTCTCTTTTAAAAAGATATTCTTTGAATTGGAATTTTTATTTACAACATTTGGTTATTGTTATTTCTTGGGGTACTCAATGAATTATTTACCAAGCATCAATATTCAACCATTTCCAAATTTTTTTTAATCAATTTAACTATGAAGTATGTATACAAGGGAAAAGAGCATTTTTCGTAAAATAAATGGAAATAAAAATTACTTTTATTAGCTATTATACATTAAAAATTCTGAATGCCTTTTGCTACAAATGTTAAGATGATGTAACCTGCTGAGTGCGCAGATCCAATGCGCTGTAGCTCCATCTTTTCATTCCTTGAACACCAAATTTTAATCAATTGCATGTTCCGTACAAATATCTTTGCATTCCAAATTTCATTATAATAAGGCAACTCCTTCTTTGTGCGTCGTTTTTTATAGATTGTATTTTGATTAAAGAAAGAAAAGATTTATTTGGTGCTTTTAAAAACTTTCTTATAAATTAAACAACCTGACGATCACAAAAAGTTGGAAAAAGTGTCAAAAATTTAAAATTCCTCACTTATTTTTAACATGATTTATAAAAATTGATAACCTACATAAAGCTTTAAGATGATGTATATATAGTTCTAAGATATATTTCACTACAATATATTGAAACGTTAATGATTTACTTGAATAATTTCATAAAGGGAAAATAAAAATGTTGTTTCTTGTACTCAATGAATTATTTATCAAGCATCAATATTCAACCATTTCAAATTTTTTAATCAATTTAACTATGAAGCATGTATACAAGGGAAAAAAGCATTTTTCGTAAAATAAATGGAAATAAAAATTACTTTTATTAGCTATTATACATTAAAATTCTGAATGCCTTTTGCCACAAATGTTAAGATGAAAGTACATTAATAATATATTTATTAACATTCTGAATTTAATAAGGATAAAATGCGTTATTGAAACTCATCTATTGAATGATGTTAAAAATATATATATATAGATTACGTTTCTTAACAAAAAATACATACGGATATCTCAAAGAATATCTTTTTCAAAAGTGAACATAAAATTCTTTATTTATCTGAAAATATTTCGAATACAATGGCTTACATTCCAATATCAATTTCACTAACCAAATGTTCCAAATAAAAAAATTCCAATTCAAAGAATATCTTTTTAAAAGGGAATATAAATTCTTCTTTATTTTTTATCTGAAAATATTTCGAAAACAATTACTTACATTCCAATATCAATTTCATTAACCAAATGTTCCAAATAAAAAATTCCAATTTCCTTTGTCATCTTTTTTTTTATTATTACATAAAAGGAAGTTACCTGAAAGGTCAATACGATTGTGAATAGTTTCAGAAAAAAATGGCATCCAGCGACAGAATATTATGCTTACTAACTCAGTCAATAACAGTTTTACATCTACTACTACAAAAAGACCATCAGACTTTTAAAAGAAGCAAAAAAAATTGCACTAAAAAAATAAAGCTAGAATAGCAATTTTTGATATTAGACCATTACCAACTGTCTTAAAAAACTTGAGTAAGGGCAATTGTCCTTGAATATTTATAATTGGAAGAGTTTGGCAGACAAATGTCGAATTGTTTCAGAGATCACTCAGAGTATATAAGGATTCTAGATTTGTCAGTATAAGACATTCATTATTTTCTTAAAAACCTGCAAACCAGAACACTTTCGTCATTATGTTTTCCTTTCATTACCAGGCCTGTTGATATATCCTATAAATTACTGTTGATATAGTCAAATTATGTATTAATTTTTTTAAAATAGAAATTTAGCACTTAAAATATAAACTAAGAATTGAAATTGGACCAAACTGAATTCTTTCCATAAGACATAATAACGTAATAAACCAATACATCGTTCAATTAGCCTAGTGCAGTGCTTCTCAAACTTTCAATGCCGTTGACCCAATTTTCAATCATAATTTCCATCACGCCCCTCCCCCTTCCTTCACACAATAAAAATATATTGAGTGCATTGATAATGCACTTTCTAAGGTTAACGCTACTGTACCACTTTTTAATCATAAACCGTACAAATTATCAATATAAGTATTAAATACTGTATATGACATGCCTATGTGAATTACTAGTAATTTTTAAACTTGTTCTTAAAGTATCCGACTGTTTGCGACAACTTTTTTTTAAGAAGGAGATATGTGGATTTTTTTGTTATTTTTAGAATTGTTTAGTGCATTTTAAGAAAAATGTGCTAAAATTAAGAAGAGAAAGAAAAATTATTATTACTAAAATGGGAAAAAATAGGTAAATTTGACGAAAAATAGCATACACGCGGCCCATTCTGCACCAAAGGTTTATGAACAAATTTTCAATTTTTTCAATCTAATATGTTGCTATATTATTCAATTTTGAAATGACCTTCAGGATAAGAGATATTTTCTTTTTTACAAAAACTAAAGCACTTTACCTCGGTTACTATATGAAAATGCTTAAAAAGACAGTGATTATATTCACATAAGGGACTGTAAATTTTGTAATAAAAGAGTGATTGATAAATCTGAAGGTTAAAACAATTCTACTATTACACATAACTTACAGAAACAATTTTATAGTTAATAATGTTCAAAACTTATTTAACAATTGCTGACCATGTTTGGTTATTTTCGAAAAATCACATTTCTAGTAAAACGCGTTTTAAAGTATGACATATCTTGCTTAAAGTAATGGCATCTGCTTTTACTAAAACACTTGTAGTTTTTGTTCTATTAAACGGAAAATGATAAATTTGGATGATGGACTATAAAATAAAATCTCTTAAAAAAATTGTCAATTTTTGGCAAAATTCACAGTTTTAGGGTAGTCTAGTATTGTGAGCTTAATTTATCAAATACATTGTGCAGTACTGATACATTTATAAGTGTAATGTATCAGCGTAAATGTGTATTTTATTTTTTATAATGTCCGGATGTATATTTTGTTTTGCTTCCTTTCAGTAAATTTGTAATTTTTAAATGATAAACTTGGAAAATGAAAAACTTGGTATTTTTATAAAGCTAACAAGATGCCCATAAAATAAAATCATAAAAAAAAAATTTGTCACTTTTTGGCAAAATTCACAGTTTTAGGGTAGTCGGATACCTTAATCTTGTATTGTGAGTTTAAATTATCAAATACATTGTGCATAATTATACATTTATAAGTGTAATGTATCAGCGTAAATGTGTATTTTATTTTTTATAATGTCCGGATGTGTATTTTGTTTTGCTTCCTTTCAGTAAATTTGTAATTTTTTAAATGATAAACTTGGAAAATGATAAACTTGGTATTTTATAAAGCTAACAAGATGGCCTATAAAATAAAATCATAAAAAAAACTTTGTCAATTTTGGCAAAATTCACAGTTTTAGGGTAGTCGGATACCTTAATCTTGTAATGTGAGTTTAAATTATCAAATACATTGTGCAGTACTGATACATTTATATGTGTAATGTATCAGCTTAAATGTGTTTTATTTTTTATAATGTCCGGATGTATATTTTGTTTTGCTTCCTTTCAGTAAATTTTAATTTTTTAAATCCTTTGTTTTTGACATTTCGATATGCTCGCGCTCCCCTCGCAGGGTTATCACGCCCCACAGTTTGAGAAGCGCTGGCCTAGTATTACAAAGAAAAGCAATAAATCTGTTTGATTGCTTTGTTAAAAGCTCAGATGTCAATGCAATTAAGAATCCCACAAGGCCCCCAGAAACATGATAAGAAATGAGGAAAGAAAGCTTCTCATAGTACAGCTGTAGGTTTCACAACGAAAATAGATTGTATCAGGAAATGTCACAACAAGTTAATCAATTTCTTATCATGAACCACAAAAAATTGAAAAACCTATTTTTTACTTAATAAATTTAACTAATATCTTTTAAGAAAAATTTTCTTTCCAGCAGTATTTTAAATAGAAATAATGCGGATTTTTTTTCCACTGAAATATTTGTTTTTTCAGCATTTTGTTTCTGAAAACAATCATTCCATTTTATACCTTTTTGAAAAATTTAGCATTGTTTCATTGAATACTAAAAGAACAATATCATATGAAATTATCAAAAGAAATATTTATTTTTCTAAGTAATAAAATTTTGAAAAAATATTTTTTCTTTTATTTGAAATTTATTGCTAACTGTGTTTTTGAAAGAAAATGATGAATAAGAATACTTGTTACTTTAAATCAGCGATACTCAACCTGCGGCCCGCCTGGCTTTTCTAAGTGGCCAGCTCATGATCCTTTTCACTAAAAAATTAAATTATTTAAGAACAATGTATTAAAAATTTAGTGGGAAATTCTATCAATCAAGTAAACAATAGACCACTTTTGCTGTCGATGCTATACGAGTACGAAATGCGAGATTTTTTCTTTCTATTTGTAACTGTAACGGTTTGTAATAACAAATAACAGTGAAGTAGGGAACTGAACTGGAATAGTAACCATTTTATGAAAGAAGCTAATTTTTAACTATAAACAAATAATACTGGTCTCAGTCTGGAATTCAGTCAAAACTGCCCTTTGCTGCCAATTCGCATTTGATAAATTAATATTTGAAATAAAAATAAAAGGGAGGTTTTGTTAAAAGAAAATGAATACAATTATCAAAAAAGGGCAAGGCAGTTTTATTTGCAGGATAGCAGAATATAAATTGGATGCTTTGTCATGAATGAAAGGGAACCAAAACTACCCCATAACTGAGTAAAAAATGCATAAAACGAGAAAACTTTTTATGTGAGTTTGATGTAGAAAAATATAGCATTAAAAGCCAAAAATTAGTGCCAATATTTTGATCAATTTTCTACATTTTAAGTACTTAATACTGCATTGGTCTTATGACGTTTTTTCCATTAGTCTTCATGTTGCGGCCCGCATGAAATATTTGTCATATGCATGCGGCTCACCGAAAAAAGGTTGAATACCACTGATTTAAATGATACTTACTTTTAACCTGTTCAAGACCATTATCACATATATGTGATCACTTCATTGAACACAGTATCTTATGTGAGATGGCGATTTACCGTTCTAAAGCCCGGAATCACACTACTATCATTTTAATTTGGAACTTGTTGAATTTGAGAAAAGATTATGAACTATAAGTTTTGGCGTTTTTTGTTACATTAATAATTTTATATGGATTTTTAAATGAAGTTAGGCTTAACAAAAATAATAGTCTGATCCTGAACGGATTAAAGTTGCAATAAGCAGAAAATGTGTTTAACTGACATTTTGCTTCCAAAAGTACTTTATTAACAATTATTTAATGTATATCATATGCTTTACTTGAACGAAAAAAAGTATTAAAAATTCTATAATTTTGAATTCATTTTTTTATTTTAAAAGAGCTGCTTGTTTATTTATTTCTTATTCATCGTTAATTTAAAAGTGATATTATCTTAAGGAAGATAATACTGATATAGTTAAGTGGTATATTGCCAAATCTTATTTCATTCGTGTAAAATTCTTTAAATTGATATGTCAATACACTGCAGAAGCAGGTTCCAATTTCAGGCACAGGCTAAATTTTTTGTTCCTTTTTAGTTACTGAAGAAAAGAAGACAATCTCAGGGGTCTTTCAATCCGACTTCCTTTCATCACGGTTTGTCTCTTTCTTTACAGACTCAGTAAGAACCGGAAAGAACTGCTCAAAACAGGACAAAACGAAAGGAAAATGAGAGGAAAACTGAATGGGAAAGAAAGACTTTTTGTGGTTTGTGTTTGCCACAGTATGATTTGTGATTTACTGTCACGAAAAATGGCTCAATGAATGGTGACTTTCTATACTTATCTTGTCCCCATCGATTTCACAAAGTTGGATGTATTACATGAGACTAAAGGTAAAAAATATCATTAGAATGGATATTTTAATTAAATATGAAGAGAGCTTTTTTATATATATATTAACTTTTAATTATTTTAAAGATGTGAATATTAAGTAAATAATTTTAACTTCCATACAATACTTATCCCATATGACAAAAAAACTCTAAATATATCCAATTATGTTTTATTATTATTGTTATTATTTCTAATTCATGCCCAATATCTTTAAAACGACTGCGATACGCTAACTCAAAATTGACCCAAAAGTTTTATAACAGGATTTTAGTTTTATAATAAATGTATACTTTTTTTTCATGCTACTGAGTTGATTTGATATGTGTATATTTTCTTTTACTTTTTTGGACAGAAATAAGTCAAAATTTACAGCAATTAATTTTTTAAAAACCTAGGCATACAAATTCTAATAAAATATTGTGCATATTTCATTAAAATGTTGTAATTTTTATTAATTAAAAGCATTGTTATCATGTAATCATTAAAAACATTGTAGTTGTTTAGTCATTAAAAACAGTGAAATTGTATATTGATTAAAAATAGTATTCAATCTCATATGTACGCTTATATTTATAAAGGGAAAATATTTAAATTTAGGAAACAATATTGATTTAAAATTATGTAAATTTCAACTGTGTAAGAGTTGCTTGGAAGAGCGCTTTATAATTTTAAATGTCTTCATTTAAAGTATCGCAGAATTAGGGTAATAAACTATTTTACTTATTTGTGATAAAATATTTGTACCATGGGACGTTTTTGCTGCATTTCATACTGCAATATAATGATAAACATATTTCAATGCGTGCCGCTCAATTTGCATGATTATAATGGCTATTTTATACTGAAATATTCATTGAACAAAATAATGACTTCATTCATTCGAAAGCTGTGACATTCTTTTTTGAAAGTCCATCGACTGCAACCAGGTACTGCAGCATCATTTAAGAAAAATTTTATCAGTTACTTGCACTAAAGTAAAAATATCACAGAAAAAGTAATAGCGAATTTGATTTGTAACTGTCGCGAGACTTGCTCAAGATATATTCAATATGTGGTGTACTGTTTTCTGCTAGAAATTCAAATCGAGAAGCAGTGTGTTCCACAATGGATTGGAGCTTACTGTGCACATTTTCTGAATGTGTTGCGCATCCTTTAAATCCAGCTGTGTTTGCAATCGGACCACTAAACACAACAGGTTTCAAATAATTCTACAGGCAGAAATCAAAAAGATAAAGTCCAGCTGATGCTAGCAACCAGTCTTTTGGTAAATGTGTGTGTGTGTGTGTGTGGTGCGTGCGTGCGTGTGTGTGCGTGTGTGTGCGTGTGTGTGTGTGTGTGTGTGTGTGGTGTGTGTGTGGTGTGTGTGTGTGTGTGTGTGTGTGCGTGCGTGCGTGCGTGCGTGCGTGTGGTGTGTGTGTGTGTGTGTTGTGTGTGTGTGTGTGTGTGTGTGTGTGTGTGTGTGTGTGTGTGTGTGTGTGTGTGTGTGTGTGTCGGCAAATAATTCTATCTATTCCAAAATATATGTTGAAAATCCACTTAACATACTTTTCAATGAGCTGAAAAATATCATCACGCATGAACATTGTGCTACCCTTACATGTACGTCGTTAAAACACTGAAATTACGTGCAGGTCGGTGGGTTGCACAAAGGTGTGTCGTATTTACCATTTAACTGCCATTGAAGTATATATTCGTCTCGCCCAACCGGTACGGTAAGTGTCCTGGATGGACAATTAATTTTACTTAAGGACTTACTTAATTCTAGAGAAAATTTCCTTACCTGTGCCTTTTCTTTTTCTTCCTTCTACCCACGTATCCGCACCTATGAGAAAAACGGTGGTACTGGAGAGCGAATTGAGTAACTTTTAATCGGCAGTTAAATGGCTAAAAGGGATGACGCAAATGGTAAACATCAGTGATTTTTCTATGGATAGGTGTTTCGTGATATCCTAAACTCCGTGCTCACAGGAATCTTTAATGATTAGGTCAATCCCAGGGCAAGTGCACGTTTACTCACTGCTGCTCATAGCTTCATGTGCAGCCTTGGCCATTTCTTCTACTGATGCTAAAAGAATTGGTTTCCTTGATTTTACTTCAAATGAATCTGTTTTTCAAGTTTTCTTTAAACATCTTCTTCAGACCGTTGGAAAACCCTTTAATGTCTGAAATTTGTTAAGAGTTATGACCACTCAGCCATCGCTCTTGAGAAACAGCGTTATTCCTGAGCAAAACAAGATTCTTCATAAACCTAGCTATGATGAGTTTCTCATGCGCAATAAGACAGAAATAATATTTATGCATACTGCTCTCTTATAATAATTCTAATATGAATTGCGCACGAAACATTTTTTTTTGCATATTATCATGCGTAAAGTGCCATCTAGTACTTAAGTTTTGTACTATTGTTACTTACCATACTTTTCCCTCTTTCTCTGCATATATTCAGTTTAAATTCCAGGCTCTTAGAACCAGCGGATTTATAGTTTTATGAAAATTAAACTTAAATTATAGCTGACAGGATTTATTATTATATTTTTGGTATATTTGATTTTATTGATTTTAAATAACATCACGATGTGAATCTGAAAGCTTGCTATTAGCGTCATATGTGTAATTTATAAAATAAACTACATTATATCTATGGTATTTAAATAGTACGTTGATTTCTTGATTTTTATGTCATATTCCAAGAGTATTTTATAATTCAGTTGTACTTAATTTGCAGCATCTTCCATTATTTTGCCTGTTTTTTTTAATAGAACCAGAATATTTAAATCCATCATTCTGCTTGAATACCACCAGTTATAAAGTTCGTAGCCATGACAATAAGGCAGGAAAATTAAGCTTTTACTCCAGAATAAGAAAAAATGCATAGAATGTTATGCATAACACACACACAAGTACATTAAAGTAATATCCATTTTGGTCTTGGTAAGAACATTTATTTAACTACAGATTACAAATAATTACTTTTATATAACTCAGACGAATTTGTTTATCGATATTTTTATGCAAATTTTTGTGGGAATTTCAAAATTACAGCTTAAAAGTGTTATTATTTAATAATAAAATTCATTTTCATCAGCAAAATGTTAACATTGTTTATATTAGCACAAAAAAAAGAAAGAAAACTTACATTTAAGGGGAGTTGGAAAGGCAAATTTTTTTTTTAAAATGTGAATTTCAGGTTATTACATTTTTAAATTCTTCAGTTCATTACCTTTCAAAAATACCTCATTTTTACCTCTAGCTTAATTAGAAGTGCT